>CM040815.1:31826742-31871742 GCA_022829025.1 Squalius cephalus
CGTCCAAACGTCAGCCAGATCCTGATGTTGAATTCAACTTTCTTCTGTTCTGTATTTCGTAACACACTCTGAGTTTTTCTGAGATTCATTATCCCTTCAGAAAGAGCCCAGAGAAAACCGGCTAGAAATGAGATGAGTGATTCGACTGAACGAGTCCTCCGTCAGGGACGATGATTCAGGGAATTCTCCAAGCATTCCAGCCAGAAGCTTTTCCCCGTATTCAGCCATAATTGTGATGTTTCTGTGATGTGACAGAAATACAGAAACGTGCCGGCAAGGAAAGAAATATTCCCCGAGCGCCACATGATGAATGATAATGTGACCTGACCTGCACAGACTCAGAGAGATGTTTAATGTTTTCCATCTTCTCCAAGGCCTGATGAATGTTCGGCTTCACCACTGATTATATTAGTATCTATTTCCAGCGTAATCCCTCAGAACATCCAGAACATGTGGAACCAGGACTGATTTATGCAGCACTTTTCAATCATCATCATCTTCTTCATTGTTGTTTGCAGTATTTGTAGTATTTGCTGTGTTTGAGCCAAATCAAGTGTTTTCCAACATTCATTAAAACAGATAAACCTGTAAATTTAAGAAGACACTGGAATGAGTAAATCTGACTGATATATTAGTGTTCAGTAGAGATGTGACGGTGATAATAATCTCCCACCGGTTAATCGACTTGTGACAACACCGGTATTACCGGTTTCATCGTGGGGGTGGGGGGTGTTAGAGTGATGTAATTTTTTTTTTACATGCCGTCAATTCATCATTCGTATTGAGTTTGATTGAAATGCGATCTGACCAATTAAATTCCACCATTTTTGTGCGACAAAGCAGTCAGAAGAGTTATTGATTAACTTCGGTGGATTTGAACTTGGCTTTAACTGAGGCAATCTGTCACGACACATTAAAGAGCCAAAAAACGGTAGGCCTATTTTATTTTTGTTTGACTGACCAAATTTGAAAGTTGAGACTTTGTTTCATATTAAATATTACCTGCTCGGCCCTGTCTTTCAGCGCGTTGTCCGTGTCCTCTATTTTTCACTGCTTGAGATCATGTTGAGAACAATAACGCCCTATGTGAGGGTATAGGGCGCGGTTACGGATTCAACCACAGTGTTTGAATGGTGGGTTCGTTATTATTCATGAAAAACGCAAAACAGAACAAAACAGTACAATGGCAAACGCTTGTCACTTGTCTTGACTGCTAATCCACAACAGACAACAGTTATTAGGTTAAACATTCAGAATACGATTCCATATAAGGTTATATTTCAGCACTTCATGAATGGACAGCGACTCTTAAGTAGCACGAAAGCGTTCTCGCGCATTCATGTTAAGTGCATTTTTGGGAAACGCGTGTGGAATTACGGCGAGCGTTCGTAACCTTGCACATAGAGAACACTCTTAAGAGCTAAGATACATCGTTATCAGGAAACCCGGCCCTGGTCTCCGCACTAGCCTAACTGAAAACTATGAAAGCCGCGTGACCGGCCAACCGGTAAAAAATAAAATAAAAAATACATTAAAGAAACTATTCCCTCTGATTTTGTTTCATTAATAAAGTTTGACTAATCGCAGCAGTCTCGCATTCGTTTAGAGCTCGTGTGATTTTTACGTATAAAATGAAGTTAACGAACAACCTCGTTCCATCAGAAAACGCCACATGAATTTCACTGCACTTCATGAAGAGTTTTTCTTTTGCGTGAAGAAGCCGTTCGCTGGAAATGTGTTAAAAGATTCATTCATGCACACAAGAGAGTGCATTCATGAATATTAGGCTACCGGTATACTAATCCTCCTGGCGCCGGGTCTGAGTGAGTAGGCCTAATTTACTCTCTTACCTTTGTTCTTTGATTAACATTAATGACACTCCATCTGACACGCGTCCCATTTTCTCACAAATCTCTACATTCATTTATGATATTATTTAAATCATTTGCTCTTATGAGGACAAAACGGACATTTTGGCATAATTTGTGTGTGTGTTTTGTTCAAGGCTGTGCGTGTGTGTGTAATAGGCAGGACTTACAGCGCGGTCTCTTATTTTGTCACGCTTGAATGGTTGAGCGTGATCATACAACGCTAGTCAACTGGTGACAGAAAATACGGATACTGCGTAATTGCTTTAAAACATTTTTTTGCGTTTAAATTTAATTTGGATGCTTAAACTCAGTAACTCTCCACCAACCTGTAGTGGGCAAGACAACCTTTTCCGACTGAGGACCATGGCCTTGGATTTGGAGGTGCTGATTCTCATCCCAGCCGCTTCACACTCGGCTGCAAACCGTCCCAGTGCATGCTGAAGGTCCTGGCTTGATGAGGCCAACACGACAACATCATCCGCAAAGAGCAGAGACGAAATCGTGTGGTCCCCAAACCCGACACCCTCCGGCCCCTGGCTGCGCCTAGAAATTCTGTCCATAAAAATTATGAACAGAACCGGCGACAAAGGGCAGCCCTGCCGGAGTCCAACATGCACCGGGAACAAGTCTGACTTACTGCCGGCAATGCGAACCAAGCTCCTGCTTCGGTCGTACAGGGACCGGACAGCCCTTAGCACATGTGGACTGGTTGGGCAAACTCCCATGAACCCTCCAGCACCCTGTAGAGGGTATAGAGCTGGTCCAGTGTTCCACGGCCTGGACGAAAACATAATATGGTCATGAGCTGTGGGTCATGACCGAAAGGACAAGATCCCGGATACAGGCGGCTGAAATGAGCTTTCTCCGCAGGGTGGCTGGGCGTTCCCTTAGAGATAGGGTGAGAAGCTCGGTCACTCGGGAGGAGCTCAGAGTAGAGCCGCTGCTCCTCCACATCGAGAGGGGTCAGCAGAGGTGGCTCGGGCATCTGTTCCGGATGCCTCCTGGACGAAGGTGTTCCGGGCGCTTCCCACTGGGAGGAGACCCCGGGGAAGACCTAGGACACGCTGGAGAGACTATGTCTCCCGGCTGGCCTGGGAACGCCTCGGTGTCCCCCCAGAAGAGCTGGAGGAAGTGTCTAGGGAGATGGAAGTCTGGGCATCTCTGCTTCGACTGCTGCCCCCGCGACCCGGCCCCGGATAAACGGAAGAAGATGCAAAAAAAAAAAGAAGATGCATGCAATTTTTTTTGCGGAGCTGCGGTGGGCAAGTGATGAAACCGGTGTTTTTGCGACTGAACACCGCGTAACACCGGTAACACCGACTATCATGCCAAGCCTAGCGTTCAGTGTGTGTTTTCTTTGATGAAGAGCTTCACACTAACAGGGAACGTTCTGGAAGATTCTCTCAACAGTATAAACTAACGTTCTTTCAGTAAAGTTAATAGAAGGTTTGTTCACAATTATCTGGTCTTTAATAATATTCTCAAAACGTGATTTATCATCGTTCATGAAACGTTTTAATGTATGAAGAATGGTGTGTTCCTTTAACGTTTGCAATACCAAGAAAATTTAGAGAACATTCATAAATCACGTTTTCATAACTGAATGTGAACTTTAGCGAGACGTTCTTGGATCATGTTTTGTGAGCTGTGTGTGTGTGTGTGTGTGTGTGTGTGTGAATCCTCACTGCTGTTCATCTTCAGCAGCTTTACTGAAATCTGGCAAAGAGCTAAAAGAGCCGCAATCTTCTTAACGAATTCTCGACAGTATCTGGCCTGATGAGAGTGTAATAAGTGATGATGATGATGCTTCACATGAACAAGTTTCTCTGAACGGACAGAAACACAGACATCAAACATGCAGATTCCTCATGATTCTTTCCTCTGTAAACATATCAGATATGAATCGTAACCATAATCATAGCAGGATCAGAACTGCTGAACTACACTTCTCAAGAACTCGACTCAATAGAAATGCAGTTTCACTGTTCTTCAGCTCTTCTGCTCTTCTGCTCTTCAGCTCTTCAGGTCTTCAGCTCTTCTGCTCTTCAGCTCTTCAGGTCTTCAGCTCTTCTGCTCTTCTGCTCTTCAGCTCTTCAGGTCTTCAGCTCTTCTGCTCTTCAGCTCTTCAGCTCTTCAGGTCTTCAGCTCTTCTGCTCTTCAGCTCTTCAGCTCTTCTGCTCTTCAGCTCTTCAGTTCTTCAGGTCTTCAGTTCTTCAGCTCTTCTGCTCTTCAGCTCTTCAGGTCTTCAGCTCTTCTGCTCTTCAGCTCTTCAGCTCTTCTGCTCTTCAGCTCTTCAGTTCTTCAGGTCTTCAGTTCTTCAGCTCTTCAGCTCTTCAGCTCTTCTGCTCTTCAGCTCTTCAGTTCTTCAGGTCTTCAGTTCTTCAGCTCTTCTGCTCTTCAGCTCTTCAGGTCTTCAGCTCTTCTGCTCTTCAGCTCTTCAGCTCTTCTGCTCTTCAGCTCTTCAGTTCTTCAGGTCTTCAGTTCTTCTGCTCTTCAGCTCTTCAGCTCTTCTGCTCTTCAAGTCTTCAGCTCTTCAGCTCTTCAGTTCTTCAGTTCTTCAGCTCTTCAGTTCTTCAGTTCTTCAGGTCTTCAGCTCTTCTGCTCTTCAGCTCTTCAGCTCTTCTGCTCTTCAGCTCTTCAGTTCTTCAGGTCTTCAGTTCTTCTGCTCTTCAGCTCTTCAGTTCTTCAGCTCTTCAAGTCTTCAGCTCTTCAGCTCTTCAGTTCTTCAGTTCTTCAGGTCTTCAGTTCTTCAGCTCTTCAAGTCTTCAGTTCTTCAGGTCTTCAGTTCTTCAGCTCTTCAGCTCTTCAGCTCTTCTGCTCTTCAGCTCTTCAGTTCTTCAGGTCTTCAGTTCTTCAGCTCTTCTGCTCTTCAGCTCTTCAGGTCTTCAGCTCTTCTGCTCTTCAGCTCTTCAGCTCTTCTGCTCTTCAGCTCTTCAGTTCTTCAGGTCTTCAGTTCTTCTGCTCTTCAGCTCTTCAGCTCTTCTGCTCTTCAGCTCTTCAGTTCTTCAGGTCTTCAGTTCTTCTGCTCTTCAGCTCTTCAGCTCTTCTGGTCTTCAGTTCTTCAGCTCTTCAGCTATTCAGGTCTTCAGGTCTTCAGCTTTTCAGCTCTTCAGCTCTTCAGGTCTTTAGGTCTTCAGGTCTTCAGGTCTTCAGTTCTTCAGGTCTTCAGGTCTTCAGGTCTTCAGCTTTTCAGCTCTTCAGTTCTTCAGCTCTTCAGGTCTTCAGGTCTTCAGCTCTTCAGGTCTTCAGTTCTTCAGCTATTCAGCTCTTCAGCTCTTCTGCTCTTCAGCTCTTCAGTTCTTCAGCTCTTCATTTCTTCAGCTCTTCACCTCTTCAGTTCTTCAGCTCTTCAAGTCTTCAGGTCTTCAGCTCTTCAGTTCTTCAGTTCTTCAGGTCTTCAGGTCTTCAGCTCTTCAGGTCTTCAGTTCTTCAGCTATTCAGCTCTTCAGCTCTTCTGCTCTTCAGCTCTTCAGTTCTTCAGCTCTTCATTTCTTCAGCTCTTCACCTCTTCAGTTCTTCAGCTCTTCAAGTCTTCAGGTCTTCAGCTCTTCAGTTCTTCAGCTCTTCAGGTCTTCAGGTCTTCAGCTCTTCAGGTCTTCAGTTCTTCAGCTCTTCAGCTCTTCTGCTCTTCAGTTCTTCAGCTCTTCATTTCTTCAGCTCTTCACCTCTTCAGTTCTTCAGCTCTTCAGGTCTTCAGCTCTTCAGCTCTTCTGCTCTTCAGCTCTTCAGTTCTTCAGCTCTTCATTTCTTCAGGTCTTCAGCTCTTCAGTTCTTCAGCTCTTCAGGTCTTCAGCTCTTCAGCTCTTCTGCTCTTCTGCTCTTCAGTTCTTCAGCTCTTCATTTCTTCAGGTCTTCAGCTCTTCAGTTCTTCAGCTCTTCAGGTCTTCAGCTCTTCAGCTCTTCTGCTCTTCAGCTCTTCAGTTCTTCAGCTCTTCATTTCTTCAGCTCTTCACCTCTTCAGTTCTTCAGCTCTTCAAGTCTTCAGCTCTTCAGCTCTTCAGTTCTTCAGTTCTTCAGGTCTTCAGTTCTTCAGCTCTTCAAGTCTTCAGCTCTTCAGCTCTTCAGTTCTTCAGTTCTTCAGGTCTTCAGTTCTTCAGCTCTTCAGCTCTTCAGCTCTTCAGCTCTTCAGCTCTTCAGCTCTTCAGCTCTTCTGCTCTTCAGGTCTTCAGCTCTTCAGCTCTTCTGCTCTTCAGCTCTTCAGTTCTTCAGCTCTTCAAGTCTTCAGGTCTTCAGCTCTTCAGTTCTTCAGCTCTTCAGGTCTTCAGGTCTTCAGCTCTTCAGGTCTTCAGTTCTTCAGCTATTCAGCTCTTCAGCTCTTCTGCTCTTCAGCTCTTCAGTTCTTCAGCTCTTCATTTCTTCAGCTCTTCACCTCTTCAGTTCTTCAGCTCTTCAAGTCTTCAGCTCTTCAGCTCTTCAGTTCTTCAGTTCTTCAGGTCTTCAGTTCTTCAGCTCTTCAAGTCTTCAGCTCTTCAGGTCTTCAGTTCTTCAGTTCTTCAGGTCTTCAGCTCTTCAGCTCTTCAGCTCTTCTGCTCTTCAGGTCTTCAGCTCTTCAGCTCTTCTGCTCTTCAGCTCTTCAGTTCTTCAGCTCTTCAAGTCTTCAGGTCTTCAGCTCTTCAGTTCTTCAGCTCTTCAGGTCTTCAGGTCTTCAGCTCTTCAGGTCTTCAGTTCTTCAGCTATTCAGCTCTTCAGCTCTTCTGCTCTTCAGCTCTTCAGTTCTTCAGCTCTTCATTTCTTCAGCTCTTCACCTCTTCAGTTCTTCAGCTCTTCAAGTCTTCAGCTCTTCAGCTCTTCAGTTCTTCAGTTCTTCAGGTCTTCAGTTCTTCAGCTCTTCAAGTCTTCAGCTCTTCAGGTCTTCAGTTCTTCAGTTCTTCAGGTCTTCAGTTCTTCAGCTCTTCAGTTCTTCAGTTCTTCAGGTCTTCAGTTCTTCAGCTCTTCAGCTCTTCAGCTCTTCAGCTCTTCAGCTCTTCAGCTCTTCAGTTCTTCAGTTCTTCAGGTCTTCAGTTCTTCAGCTCTTCAAGTCTTCAGCTCTTCAGCTCTTCAGCTCTTCAGTTCTTCAGGTCTTCAGTTCTTCAGCTCTTCAGCTCTTCAGCTCTTCAGCTCTTCAGCTCTTCTGCTCTTCTGCTCTTCAGGTCTTCAGGTCTTCAGCTCTTCAGCTCTTCAGCTCTTCAGCTCTTCTGCTCTTCAGCTCTTCAGCTCTTCAGGTCTTCAGCTCTTCTGCTCTTCAGCTCTTCTGCTCTTCAGCTCTTCAGGTCTTCAGCTCTTCAGGTCTTCAGCTCTTCTGCTCTTCAGCTCTTCTGCTCTTCAGCTCTTCAGCTCTTCTGCTCTTCAGCTCTTCTGCTCTTCTGCTCTTCAGGTCTTCAGGTCTTCTGCTCTTCTGCTCTTCAGGTCTTCAGGTCTTCAGCTCTTCAGCTCTTCTGCTCTTCTGCTCTTCAGCTCTTCAGCTCTTCAGTTATTCAGGTTTTCAGGTTTTCAGCTCTTCTGCTCTTCAGCTCTTCAGTTCTTCAGGTTTTCAGGTTTTCAGCTCTTCTGCTCTTCAGCTCTTCAGTTCTTCAGGTTTTCAGCTCTTCAGTTCTTCAGGTTTTCAGCTCTTCAGTTCTTCAGCTCTTCAGGTCTTCAGCTCTTCAGTTCTTCAGTTCTTCAGTTCTTCAGTTCTTCAGCTCTTCAGGTCTTCAGGTCTTCAGCTCTTCAGCTCTTCTGCTCTTCAGGTCTTCAGCTCTTCAGCTCTTCAGCTCTTCTGCTCTTCAGGTCTTCAGGTCTTCAGCTCTTCAGCTCTTCTGCTCTTCAGGTCTTCAGCTCTTCTGCTCTTCTGCTCTTCAGGTCTTCAGGTCTTCAGCTCTTCAGCTCTTCAGCTCTTCTGCTCTTCTGCTCTTCAGCTCTTCAGTTCTTCAGGTTTTCAGCTTTTCAGGTCTTCAGGTCTTCAGGTCTTCATTTCTTCAGCTCTTCAGCTCTTCACCTCTTCAGGTCTTCAGCTCTTCTGCTCTTCACCTCTTCAGTTCTTCAGCTCTTCAGGTCTTCAGCTCTTCAGCTCTTCAGCTCTTCAGTTCTTCAGCTCTTCATTTCTTCAGCTCTTCAGCTCTTCACCTCTTCAGTTCTTCAGCTCTTCAGCTCTTCAGGTCTTCAGGTCTTCAGGTCTTCAGCTCTTCACCTCTTCACCTCTTCAGTTCTTCAGCTCTTCAGGTCTTCAGGTCTTCAGGTCTTCAGGTCTTCAGCTCTTCAGCTCTTCAGCTCTTCAGTTCTTCAGTTCTTCACCTCTTCAGTTCTTCAGCTCTTCAGCTCTTCAGGTCTTCAGGTCTTCAGGTCTTCAGGTCTTCAGCTCTTCTGCTCTTCACCTCTTCAGTTCTTCAGCTCTTCAGGTCTTCAGCTCTTCAGCTCTTCAGCTCTTCAGTTCTTCAGCTCTTCATTTCTTCAGCTCTTCAGCTCT
This sequence comes from Squalius cephalus, assembly GCA_022829025.1. Lineage (NCBI taxonomy): Eukaryota > Metazoa > Chordata > Actinopteri > Cypriniformes > Leuciscidae > Squalius > Squalius cephalus. Next base: position 31,835,035 of record CM040815.1, read on the forward strand.
TCACCTCTTCAGTTCTTCAGCTCTTCAGCTCTTCAGGTCTTCAGGTCTTCAGGTCTTCAGCTCTTCACCTCTTCACCTCTTCAGTTCTTCAGCTCTTCAGGTCTTCAGGTCTTCAGGTCTTCAGGTCTTCAGCTCTTCAGCTCTTCAGCTCTTCAGTTCTTCAGTTCTTCAGCTCTTCATTTCTTCAGCTCTTCAGTTCTTCAGCTCTTCAGTTCTTCAGCTCTTCAGTTCTTCAGGTCTTCAGCTCTTCAGCTCTTCTGCTCTTCAGGTCTTCAGGTCTTCAGCTCTTCAGCTCTTCTGCTCTTCAGGTCTTCAGCTCTTCTGCTCTTCTGCTCTTCAGGTCTTCAGGTCTTCAGCTCTTCAGCTCTTCAGCTCTTCTGCTCTTCTGCTCTTCAGCTCTTCAGTTCTTCAGGTTTTCAGCTTTTCAGGTCTTCAGGTCTTCAGGTCTTCATTTCTTCAGCTCTTCAGCTCTTCACCTCTTCAGTTCTTCAGCTCTTCAGCTCTTCAGGTCTTCAGGTCTTCAGCTCTTCTGCTCTTCACCTCTTCAGTTCTTCAGCTCTTCAGGTCTTCAGCTCTTCAGCTCTTCAGCTCTTCAGTTCTTCAGCTCTTCATTTCTTCAGCTCTTCAGCTCTTCACCTCTTCAGTTCTTCAGCTCTTCAGCTCTTCAGGTCTTCAGGTCTTCAGGTCTTCAGCTCTTCACCTCTTCACCTCTTCAGTTCTTCAGCTCTTCAGGTCTTCAGGTCTTCAGGTCTTCAGGTCTTCAGCTCTTCAGCTCTTCAGCTCTTCAGCTCTTCAGTTCTTCAGTTCTTCACCTCTTCAGTTCTTCAGCTCTTCAGCTCTTCAGGTCTTCAGGTCTTCAGGTCTTCAGGTCTTCAGCTCTTCTGCTCTTCACCTCTTCAGTTCTTCAGCTCTTCAGGTCTTCAGCTCTTCAGCTCTTCAGCTCTTCAGTTCTTCAGCTCTTCATTTCTTCAGCTCTTCAGCTCTTCACCTCTTCAGTTCTTCAGCTCTTCAGCTCTTCAGGTCTTCAGGTCTTCAGGTCTTCAGCTCTTCACCTCTTCACCTCTTCAGTTCTTCAGCTCTTCAGGTCTTCAGGTCTTCAGGTCTTCAGGTCTTCAGGTCTTCAGCTCTTCAGCTCTTCAGTTCTTCAGTTCTTCAGCTCTTCATTTCTTCAGCTCTTCAGTTCTTCAGCTCTTCAGTTCTTCAGCTCTTCAGTTCTTCAGCTCTTCAGGTCTTCAGGTCTTCAGCTCTTCAGCTCTTCAGTTCTTCAGCTCATCATTTCTTCAGCTCTTCAGCTCTTCAGTTCTTCAGCTCTTCAGCTCTTCAGTTCTTCAGCTCTTCAGTTCTTCAGCTCTTCAGCTCAGGGTTACGATTTTTTACATCTGACTGTTTTCACGGTTAGTTGTGTTTGTTTGTGAGATAAAACACACACATCTGGTGACTCACACACATATGAAATATTATAGTTTTTCACAATTTCTAAAACACACTTCTTGAAACCTTCAACCATTTTCTCACAACATTAAACACAAAACCAAATCTTCGAACTAGATTCAGAGAACATCAAACCCTCCTGGCAAAATCACACATTCACTTCAAGACCATTTCACTTGTTCTTAAAATCGAACTATGTGTTCAGATCTTACACACATCAATCAATATATAAACTCTACAGATATAGTTTTAGCACTGTGTGAAATGAAAGTAATAAATATCATAATATCGACAACCCAAACAGTGTTTTATCAGTCAGTCTCTCAAATGCTGATGATCAGTGAGCCGAAAACAGTCATGAAACTGAACTCATCACTGAGTCCCACACACACTCTCACACACACTCTCACACACACACACTCACAGTGAGTCCAGCTTTTGTTCTGAGTTTACGAGACAGAAGGAGCCGATAACCTTGAGCGCTGTGACGCCTTTCTATAGACTATTAATAAACCTCATTAGAATATCAGCTTGTCCTTCAGTGTGAATTCATGCAGACCGACAGCCAATTATATTCAAAGACAAACATCTGAGAGCGTCAGAAGCTTCCAGAACAATCTCTCGAAGACTTTCCCTGACAGAGTAAAGATCTCCAGCTCCTTCATCACTGTTTTATATTCAGTGTTCAGTGAAGGAGAAAGAGTGTGAAGGAGAGCGAATGAGTGAGACGACTGAAAGAGCGGAAGGGAAAAGATGGGAAACGATTGGAGAAAATTGAGGAAAGGGAAAAAGAAAAGATGGAAAAAAATAATATGAGAAAAGATGAAAAATAGAAGATAAATATAAAGGCAGAGCAAAACAACACCATCGTTCTTCACTGAAACATCAGTCAGGACAATGTGAACATTTTAATATTTTATAAAGACTCAAAGTGAATCTGCTGAAGGATTCATTTTAATCTGATTTCAAATGACACCTAATTTAACTTGATGTGACGTATTTCTGCGCACAAACGAAGGATTAAACGTTGCAGTGATGAGATCGAGCCGTCACTGTCATTCACACACACACAGTTTAAACGAATCTGAAGTCTCCGTCAACAGCAGAACGAAGGCTTTACTGTTCAATAAATGATCCAGTGAAATTATTCTGTGCCGAATACAGAACATTTCCCAGAGAAAGAACATGAACGACTGACTTTACATAATAATGTAAGTGTCAGAATAAGTGATCCTGCACATTTGATTCTGTACACTGAGTTACTGTGTAACGTTCAGCCAATTAGGTTGAAATGACAAAAGTTAAAATGGGGTCAGATTTTACTGTCTGAGGAATTGGGTGTTAAAAGAATGAGACAAAACTGAGGATAAAGTGGATAAGAACGGTGTATTTACAATCTTTACAAGAGACTTTAAATCAACACAATAAAACCAGGAAAACTCAGGCTGATAAAAGGATAGAGTCCATCGCACCATACCCTAAAACAGTCCATTAGAATCATTGTGTGTTGAAGCGTCCGAATGTGAGTGTTCACCAGTGTATACAATCCAAAATAAGTGATAATCCAAAAGCTTGATGTGGTGTCTGGAAAAGTGAGTCCGCAAGTGGTAACTCCACACTGTACGCTGAGTTACTGTACACTGAGTTACTGTACACTGAGATACTGTACACCGAGTTACTGTACGCCGAGATGCTGTACACCGAGTTACTGCACACTGAGTTACTGTACACCGAGCTACTGTACACCGAGTTACTGTACACCGAGATACTGTACGCTGAGTTACTGTACACCGAGTTACTGTACACCGAGATCCTGTACACGAGATACTGTACACCGAGTTACTTAACACCGAGATACTGTACGCTGAGTTACTGTACACCGAGTTACTGTACACTGAGATACTGTACACCGAGTTACTGTGAGATACTGTACACCGAGTTACTTTACACTGAGTTACTGTACACTGAGATACTGTACACCGAGTTACTGTACACTGAGATACTGTACACCGAGATACTGTACGTCGAGTTACTGTACACTGAGTTACTGTACACTGAGATACTGTACACCGAGTTACTGTACACTGAGATACTGTACACCGAGATACTGTACGTCGAGTTACTGTACACCGAGTTACTGTACACTGAGATACTGTATACCGAGTTACTGTGAGATACTGTACACCGAGTTACTTTACACTGAGTTACTGTACACTGAGATACTGTACACCGAGTTACTGTACACCGAGTTACTGTACACCGAGATACTGTACACCGAGTTACTGTACACTGAGATACTGTACACCGAGATACTGTACGTCGAGTTACTGTACACCGAGTTACTGTACACTGAGATACTGTACACCGAGTTACTGTACACTGAGATACTGTATACCGAGTTACTGTGAGATACTGTACACCGAGTTACTTTACACTGAGTTACTGTACACTGAGATACTGTACACCGAGTTACTGTACACCGAGTTACTGTACACCGAGATACTGTACGTCGAGTTACTGTACACCGAGTTACTGTACGCTGAGTTACAGTACACCGATTTACTGTACAATGAGATACTGTACGCCGAGCTACTGTACACTGAGATACTGTACACCGAGATACTGTACACTGAGTTACTGTACACTGAGATACTGTACACCGAGCTACTGTACACTGAGTTACTGCACACCCAGTTACTGTACACTGAGATACTGTACACTGAGTTACTGTACACTGAGATACTGTACACCGAGCTACTGTACACTGAGTTACTGCACACCCAGTTACTGTACACTGAGTTACTGTACACCGAGATACTGTACACTGAGATACTGTACACTGAGATACTGTACGCTGAGATACTGTACACTGAGATACTGTACGCTGAGATACTGTACGCCGAGATACTGTACACTGAGTTACTGTACACTGAGATACTGTACACTGAGTTACCGTACACCGAGATACTGTACGCTGAGTTACTGTACACTGAGATACTGTACACTGAGTTACTGTATGCTGAGTTACTGTACGCCGAGATACTGTACACTGTGTGTGTGTGTGTGTGTGTGTGTGTGTGTGTGTGTGTGAGAGAGAGAGAGAGAGAGAGAGAGAGAGAGAGAGAGTGAGTGAGAGTGTGTGTGTGTGTGTGTGTGTGAGAGAGTGAGAGAGTGAGTGAGTGTGTGTGTGTGTGTGTGTGTGTGTGTGTGTGTGTGTGAGTGTGTGTGTGTGTGTGTGTGTGTGTGAGTTCCATCACAGTTAGGGCTGATATGAGCGTCTGTGTTTCCAAGATCCGCAGCTCCTCCTGTTCTCCGTCTAAAGCACATCTTCTGACACACTTGTTTCTCTTTTTCTTGTTTTTCTCACATTAGCATAACAATATCAGATGATGTCAGTCGGGAACAAACACACACACTGAAAGTCTTTGAATTTTCTGCTTTTAATCTGATCTTTTGCTTTTGCTGACGCAGGAGTTCTGCACACACACTTCAGCTCTGCACACACACTGCACACACACTTCAGCTCTGCACACACACTGCACACACACTTCAGCTCTGCACACACACTGTGTAAGACGAATGTTTGAGCTAGAACAGACTTCCCAGAGGAGACGTGAGAAAATGTTTGGGAAAATATGGGAAACTGCCAGAGGTCAAGACACGGAGAGGAGCGACATGAAATAAAGTTCACAGACAAACTCCAGAGATCAAATAATTCGTGCAGAGATTCATGTGTTCAGATTCATTCAGTGTCGAGTCTCCTTTATTTATACAACACAGAGTTTCAGAGCAGCTTTACAGAGATAACAGGAGAATAATGCAGCACAGTTTGTGTCCTGCTTAAGTCAGTTCAGTGATGCTTCATTTCTGTTGTAAAAAAGTTATTTAGTTCATTAATATATATATATATATATAGCCGCTCTGGAGTAAACCGTGATGTCAGTTCTCATTTAATGGTGTCAGTGCAGGAGATCAATAATAATGATGAATATTAAGTGTCCCCAACTAAGCAAGACAAAAGCCAGAGGCGACAGTGGAGGAACCGAAACTCCATCAGTGACAGAATGGAGAAATAAACCTTGTGAGAAACCAGTTCTCCTCTGGCCAGCGAGCGAACAGTGTATGATTATGATTATGATTCAGGGAGCATTACAGGTCAGACGTCAGGCTGGATCAGAGCATTCAGAATATAATCCGGTTGATCTGGTTGAAGATCTGGTCTGTGTTTCAGACTCTACAGGGACACTGAGTCACGGCACAACTTCATATTCTTCACACTGTGAAATAATCTAGATATTTATTCAGATTAATTTCAGAAACTCAGATTCTCCTGTCAGTTATTCGATCTCTTCCGGTCGAAGTGCTTCATGATGACAGTCTCCGTCCGACTGTGAGACTCTGCGTGAGAACCAGCGTCTCACTCGCTTTCATCAGGAACTCCATGGCCATTATGAGCTAATGTTTGTACTGATGCATTCTGGGAAGAGAAGAAGCGTAGTGATATTTTACTCATGTAGAGAGAGAGAGAGAGAGAGATACACTTTCTTACCAGCTGTCCCAACTATGAGGACATTAGAGGGACTTTCTACACACAATTTGAAAAACTTTGCCCTAACTTCCTAAAATTGAACAACAAAACACAATTCCAACACCTATTAGGTGAAAAAAGAGATTGTATGACACTAGCGGCAAGATACATCGATGCCTGCCACAAAAAGAGAGAGTTGACGACCAATCAGTGATGCGCTCACACACACACACACACACACACACACACACTTGTACACAAAACAAACACACAAACACTTACACACTGAATTCTAAATTGTTCACAGAATTTTGAAATGTTCATAAACTGTTTTACTATTTTTATTTATTATTTTTATTTAATTGAATTATTAATATTATTTTCTGTACTAAATGTTCAAAATCATTTTATATGTTGTTTCCATGCTTTGGCAATACAAATGTATTTTTGTCATGCCAATAAAGCTTTATTGAATTGAATTGAATTGAGATAGAGAGAGAGAGAGAGAGAGAGACAGAGAGACAGAGAGAGAGAGAGACAGAGAAAGAGAGAGAGAGAGTTATTACGGGTTAATTCTGGTTAATTCTGGTTAGCACTGGATAATAGAATCAGAATCAGAAATACTTTATTGATCCCCGAGGGAAATTCTTTGTCACAATTACCCACCTGTCAAAGCATAAGAAAAAGAGATAGTAATAAAAGTAGATAAATAAAGAATATATAATATAAAAGTATAAATAAATATAAAATATAAAGAGAAAAAAAAAAGAAAAATATAAGGAATGTGGGTATGTTCAATATTTACATTATTAGAAATTTGTTATGGTGAACATTTACATTATTTAGAATTAAAATTATAATAGTGAACCAAACAGGACTAGAGGAATAAATAGCAGCATAGAATATTGCGCATTAATTATTAAAAATATAATATTGCACAGAAACAGAGATATTGTCAGTTTAAAAACTAACTAAATGTCCGTGTATCAGGCGCTTAGAGGGAGGCGTTATAAAGCTTGATGGCCACAGGCAGAAATTACTTCCTGTGACGCTCTGTGGTGCATTTCGGAAGAGTAAGTCTTGCACTGAAAGTGCTCCTGTGTTTGAGCAGCACATCATGGAGTGGGTGGGAGACACTGTCCAAGATGACATGTAGTTTGGACAGCATCCTCCTCTCTGACACCACCGACAGAGAGTCGAGCTCAACCCCCACAACGCTGCTAGCCTTACGGATCAGTTTGTTGAGTCTGTTAGCGTCTGCTACCCTCAGCCCGCTGCCCCAGCATGCAACAGCAAACAGGACAGAACTGGCCACCACAGACTCATAAAACATCCTCAGCATCGTCCTGCAAATGTTGAAGGACCTCCTCAGAAAATAGAGACGGCTTTGGCTCTTCCTGTAGAGGGCTTGAGTGTTCTTAGCCCAGTCCAGTTTATTGTCCATGTGCACTCCCAGGTATTAGTAATCCTCCACAATGTCCACAGGGACACCCAGGATGGAAACAGTGGTCACTGGTGTCTTTGCTGGTGTCCAGCTCCTTAGTCTTTGTCACGTTGAGCTGCAGATGGTTCTGCCTCGTCACCCTTGCTGATGCATCCAACCACAACAGAGTCATCAGAAAACTTCTGAAGATGGCAGGACTCTGTATGGTAGTTGAAGTCCGTGGTGTAGATAGTAAAGAGGAAGGGAGAGAGGACTTGCTGACTATGCTGTCCGATACACAGTGTTGCAGGCGAACATACTGTGGTCTGCCAGTCAGGTAGTCAACAATCCAGGACACGAGGGGGGCGTCCACCCGCACCGCTGTCAGCTTCTCACCCTGCAAGGCCGGCCGGATGGTGTTGAAAGCACTGGAGAAGTCAAAAAACATGACCCTCACCATGCTCGCCGGCTTGGCCAGGTGGGGGTAGATGCGGTTGAGCAGGAAGATGATGGCATCCTCAACTCCCATTCGGGGCTGGTAGGCGAACTGGAGTGGATCCAGGATAGGTCTGACCATGGGCCGCAGCTGATCCAGGACCAGTCTCTCCAGGGTCTTCATAATGTGGGAGGTCAGAGCCACGGGTCTGTAGTCCTTGGAGTCACTGGGACGTGGCGTCTTTGGCACAGGAACGAGGCAAGATGTCTTCCACAGTACAGGGACCCTTTGGAGACTCAGACTCAGGTTGAAGACATGATGAAGGACTCCACACAGCTGGAAGGCACAGGCTTTGAGCACTCCAGGAAGGACACCATCAGGGCCTGCAGCCTTATTAGAGTGGAGTCTCCTCAGCTGTCTTCTCACCTGGTCAGTGGTGAGGCACACAGAGATCCGAGGTGGAGGAAGGGGAGAGGAGGAGTCATCAGGCTGGAGAGAGCTATTAACCTGAGGGCTGGAGGATGTGGGAGAAAGGATCTCAGGAGGAAGAGGAGGAGAGAGGACAGTGAGGAGCAGGAGGAGGAGGAGGAGGAGGGAGGACAGTGAGGAAGAGGAGGAGGAGGAGGAGGAGGAGGAGGAGGAGGGAGGACAGTGAGGAGCAGGAGGAGGAGGAGGAGGGAGGACAGTGAGGAAGAGGAGGAGGAGGAGGAGGAGGAGGGAGGACAGTGAGGAAGAGGAGGAGGAGAGAGGACAGTGATGAGGAGGAGAGAGGACAGTGAGGAGGAGGAGGGAAGACAGTGAGGAGGAGGAGGGAAGACAGTGAGGAGGAGGAGGGAAGACAGTGAGGAGGAGGAGGGAAGACAGTGAGGAGGAGGAGGAGGAGGAGGAGGGAGGAGGAGGAGGGAGGACAGTGAGGAGGAGGGGGGGGACAGTGAGGAAGAGGAGGGAGGACAGTGATGAGGAGGAGAGAGGACAGTGAGGAGGAGGAGGGAAGACAGTGAGGAGGAGGAGGGAAGACAGTGAGGAGGAGGAGGAGGAGGAGGAGGAGGAGGGAGGACAGTGAGGAGCAGGAAGAGGAGGAGGAGGAGGAGGGAGGACAGTGAGGAGGAGGAGGAGGAGGAGGAGGAGGGAGGACAGTGAGGAGGAGGAGGGAGGACAGTGAGGAGGAGGGGGGGGACAGTGAGGAAGAGGAGGGAGGACAGTGATGAGGAGGAGAGAGGACAGTGAGGAGGAGGAGGGAAGACAGTGAGGAGGAGGAGGGAAGACAGTGAGGAGGAGGAGGAGGAGGAGGAGGGAGGAGGAGGAGGGAGGACAGTGAGGAGGAGGGGGGACAGTGAGGAAGAGGAGGGAGGACAGTGAGGAGGAGGAGGGAGGACAGTGAGGAGGAGGAGGGAGGACAGTGAGGAGGAGGAGGGAAGACAGTGAGGAGGAGGAGGAGGAGGAGGAGGAGGAGGAGGAGGAGGAGGAGGAGGGAGGACAGTGAGGAGGAGGGGGGGACAGTGAGGAAGAGGAGGGAGGACAGTGAAGAGGAGGAGGAGGAGGAGGAGGGAGGACAGTGAGGAGGAGGGAGGACAGTGAGGAGGAGGGGGGAAGACAGTGAGGAGGAGGAGGGAGGACAGTGAGGAGGAGGAGGGAAGACAGTGAGGAGGAGGAGGGAGGACAGTGAGGAGGAGGAGGGAAGACAGTGAGGAGGAGGAGGAGGAGGAGGAGGGAGGAGGAGGAGGGAGGACAGTGAGGAGGAGGGGGGGACAGTGAGGAAGAGGAGGGAGGACAGTGAGGAGGAGGAGGGAGGACAGTGAGGAGGAGGAGGGAAGACAGTGAGGAGGAGGAGGAGGAGGAGGAGGAGGAGGGAGGACAGTGAGGAGGAGGGGGGGACAGTGAGGAAGAGGAGGGAGGACAGTGAAGAGGAGGAGGAGGAGGAGGAGGGAGGACAGTGAGGAGGAGGGGGGAAGACAGTGAGGAGGAGGAGGGAGGACAGTGAGGAGGAGGAGGGAAGACAGTGAGGAGGAGGAGGGAGGACAGTGAGGAGGAGGAGGGAAGACAGTGAGGAGGAGGAGGAGGAGGAGGAGGGAGGACAGTGAGGAGGAGGGGGGGGCAGTGAGGAAGAGGAGGGAGGACAGTGAAGAGGAGGAGGAGGAGGAGGAGGGAGGACAGTGAGGAGGAGGGGGGGGGGCTGTATGCATCCTTAACGTTAGCATACAGCAGGTCCAGGGTCCTCTCCTCTCTTGTATGACATCTCACATACTGGGTAAAGTTGGTTAGTGTGTTGTTCATATTGACGTGGTTGAAGTCACCCGAGATCACTATGAGGGCACTCGGTGTTGAGTCTGAAGTTCAGCCATGACTGAGTGAATAACGTTACACGCCGACGTCGGGTTAGCAGAGGGCGGAATGTAAACAGCAACAGCGATGGCATGTGAAATTTCCCGTGGCAGATAATATGTCCGGAGTCCCACAGCAAGCAGTTCAGTGTTCTGGTTAGTGCTGGATAATACTGGTTAATACTGGTTAATTCTGGTTAATTCTGGTCAGTACTGGATAATACTGGTTAGAGCTGGATATTACTGGATAATACTGGTTAGTACTGGTTAATTCTGGTTAATTCTGGTCAGTACTGGATAATACTGGTTAGAGCTGGATAATACTGGATAATACTGGTTAGTACTGGTTAATTCTGGTTAATTCTGGTTAGTGCTGGATAATACTGTTTAATTCTGGTTATTATCATGTTCTTCAACTGTGTCTCTGGACTTCAGATGAATCATTTTAGAGAAGAAATTGTGTTTGTTTCTAAAAATAATCCTCACATTCTTTCGTGAGTTGAGATGTGGAAGCCGATAAATGAAATGTTCCCAGGGTTGTTTGGTTTGTGTTCATTTCCGCTATCAGAGACTAAATGTATTTATGGTGTTTCTCCTGCAGGAAGAACGAATGAAGTGTGTTGCTCTCTCGTTCACTGACCCTCGTCTGTGTGTAATGGGTTTTCATCAGGACCTTCTGCTCATATCCTTCAGTTTCATATTTACTTTATTTCAGACATATCAACAAACAACTTACTAACATATATTTAAAAACCAACAAATGTATCATTAAAATTACATTTTAAACACAACTGAATTAATACCTTGGATGACTTAGTGTAAGACAATTTAAGGCCATGGTATTAATTATATAAGTATTAATTATATAATTATAAGTTATAAGTATATTTTTAATTCATAAATCGACACATATGATTCTTTAACACAGCATGTAAAGTGTGAACATTAATAAATACAAACATTGAGGGAGTTTAAAGGGAAAGTTCACCTAAAAATGAAGATTCTGTCATCATTTACTCCTCAAGTTGTTCCGAACCTGTATGAGTGGCTTTCTTCTGTTGAACACAACAAGTCAATGGCTACCGTAAACTGTCTGGCTACCAAAATTCGTTAAAAAATAATCTTTTGTGTTCAACAGAAGAAAGAAACTTGTACAGGTTTGGAACAACTTGAGGTTGAGTAAATGATGACACTTTCCCTTTAAGCCTAAGTCATTACGCATCAGTAAATGGCCCCTGAATCCTGAATCATTTAGCTTGAGTAAATTAATGCCCAGAATAAATGCAGTAAAAAGAGCCGCTTCAACATCATCTGTGCACATAATCCATAATCCAACTCACAACATCATCATTAAACCCCTCCTGATGACAGTATTCATGAGCAGAGACACAATCTGCTGCTCATGTACTTTATATTTACAGTGAGGCATGCCATTATGTTTGCTGTCCTCGGTTAAAGAGTATAATTTTGATTTCTGGAGATGAACAGTGTTTCTCCAGTGGAGCGCGACTGACCCCTGCTGGCCACTGACGCTCATCACACGCCCTGATTCACTGGAAATCACAGTCTGATGTTCAGATCGCAGCTATTCTGGGCTCTTGTACTGTTTGTACTGTGACTCTTGCATCATAGACACAAATTCTCTGATTTTCTCTGTCAAAAAATGGTCTCTAATTGGCCTGATTAGCCACGACATACACAAAAATAAGCCCTACAAATTAGTAAAATACCACAAATTTTACAGACGCTGCTGCATAAACATTTGCAAATGTAGGAGCTTGATTTTGTCCATGGGAACTGATGGGATGGCTGGAGAATGTTGATGTCAGTTGACTCTTCATGTTTGACCAGCAGGTGTCGCAATGTTAATGTCTTGTGACCTGGTTCTGCTGTTGCTGTTGTTGTACCACTGGAATCCCAGAGGAAGCAAGCGTCTGTACGCATGCGCAGGAACTCAGCAGCTGAACTGAAGAAGTTTCTGATTGCCACTGTGTGTGTGTGTGTGTGTGTGTGTGTGAGAGTGTTTAGCGTGTGTAACCTCGCGGTTCGAGTTCGGGTATGAGTGTGGGTCTGTGGTTCCGACTGTGTGACGAGGGCGACCTGGAGAGTGCGCGGCGCGTGCTGGAGGAGCCGGGCGGGCGCGCGCATGTGGACGGGACCGATGACGAGGGAAACACGGCGCTGATGCTCGCGGCCGCCGGCGGGCACGAGCCCCTGGTCCGGTTCCTGCTCAGGAAAGGCGCATCAGTGGACCTTCGGAACCAGCATGGCTGGACCCCGCTCATGCAGGCCGCCAGGTGCAGATCCATAATCATCATCATAACCATAATCATGATGCTAACAACTCCAGATTCACTCCTGCTCTGATCTGAGGGAGATAACTCAATATAGGCTTAGTTTATTTAAGATGATCAGCTGTGGTCATGTGGCAATCATCATTCTGTCATCATTGATTCATCTGGAACATAAAAGAGCATTTTTTGGGAAATTACTGCTGTTTATTCATATTTCAGGGGTATTCAGTCTTTTAATAATATCGAAGGACTCCATCCTTTGACACCAGAGTGTATCTTAATACATATGATCAGTTATACTGAGAAAGATTAAAGAGTTAGTTCACCCCAAAATGAGCATTCTGTCAGTAATTACTCTCCCTCATGTTGTTCCAACCCCGTAAGACTCTCGTTCATCTTCGCAACACAAATTAAGATATTTTTGATGAGATCTGGGAGCTGTCTCACTCCTCCATAGGCTGCGGGGCAATTTCATCTGCCATCCCAGAGAAGTTAGTAAAGACATCGTTAGACTAGTCCAAGTGACTCCAGTGGCTCCACCTTAAGTTTATCAAGTGACAAGAATACTTTCTGTGCGCAACAAAACAGAAAAAATAACGACTTTATTCAACTATTCATTTTCTTCTGAGTGAGTTCATGAGAGCCTCGACGCATGCGCGAGAACTGAGAAGATGACGCACAAAAAGTATTCTCGATAAGCTTGATAAACTTAGGGTTGAGCCACTGTAGTCACTCGGACTGTTCTAACGATGTCTTTACTAACTTCTCTGGGATGGCAGATGAAATTGCCCCGCAGCCTATGGAGGAGTGAGACAGCTCCCAGATCTCATCAAAATTGATCTCATTACTGACAGAATTCTCATTTTGGGGTGAACTAACCCTGTAATATTATAAATGTGTGGTGTAAAATGGGCAAATGTTTAGTTTCATCATTACTTTCTTACACACTATAAAACTATACTGTTATATGTATTCTTTATTTAAATCAAACAGCTCTCCAAAGGGGATAAATTTGAAAACGCTGTTTTCGTGCTGTAGTGTGGTCTGTCAAAACTGAGGTATTTTAAAACGATGACGTAAATTTAGTCATGTGATACATATTGTACCAATAGATATTGATGTTTATAGCGCTATTGTGCCTGTTATGTGCCGTTCACTTTCACACTGCTGCTTAAATATGTCACTTCACACACTCTTCATATCACAGTCCTGCAAAGACGGCAGAATTTACTCATATTTGCTAAACATGAGAGCTCTTGTGTTTTAGACCAAACATATAATGGTGAGTGAGTGTGATCTGGACGCATCAGTGAATTATGAGAAATCTTGCTAAATAAAATGATCCTGTCAGAAGAATTGTTCAATAACTTATTTATTTTTCCGTCTGTATCATCTCAGTGAGTTTTTGTGAGGTTTTACGCATGCGCAGTAAAGGGGGATTTAGCGTTTTCCAAAGGTTTCTCATCCACACTGAAACATCTGAAAACGCTAGTGTGGAGAGAGGGCGTTTTTAGACGAAAGCGGCGTTTTCTAATGTATCCGGATTAATGTAGACGTTGCCTCAGTGTGTAACAGGATTGATTGAAACGCAGAGGTCTGCATGTGTTATTGTGGTTTCCGAAGGTTTGGTCATGTGACTGTGGCTCACCTCCTGCTGGAGAATGGTGCCGAGATCAACGGCCGGAACCGTCTGGGCGCTAGCGTCCTCACCATAGCAGCGCGCGGGGGTCACGCTCAGCTAGCCAAACTCCTGCTGGAGAACGGCGCCTTCGTGGATGACCTGGACCACCTGTGTGTGGCGGAGGGCAGCGGGGTCAGCGGGGTCACCGGCAGGAGCTTCCTGGAGGTCACGGCTCTGCTAGCCGCTGCACAGCACGGGCACGAGTCCGTGGTCCAGCTGCTGTTGGACTGGGGCGCTGACGTTAGCTTTGCGCAGAAGAGCACGGGCTGGAGCGCGCTGATGCTAGCGGCGGCCGGCGGGAGGCTAAGTGTCACACAGCAGCTGGTGGAGCGAGGAGCCGACCCTGACCAGATCAACGTGCTGGGCAAGACCGCCTTCGAGCTGGCGCTGCGGCACAGAGAGGTCAAGGGTTACCTGGACCCCATCACCACCGTCCGCCCGCAGCCAGGTGAGCATCTCACGCGCTTCAGCTAAAGCTAACCCTAACCCTGTACCCCATCACCACCGTCCGCCCACCCGCAGCCAGGTGAGCGTCTCATGCGCTTCAGCTAAAGCTAACCCTAACCCTTCAGCTAAAGCTAACCCTAACCCTGTACCCCATCACCACCATCCGCCCGCAGCCAGGTGAGCGTCTCAACCCTAACCCTTCGGCTAAAGCTAACCCTAACCCTAACCCACGACGAAGCATTAGGAACTCAATGCAGGACGGTGGCGGCCTTTAAGAGGGGAAGGAATCTTCAGGACATGTTTGTTCACAGTAAACTGGGGCCAACAAAAAAATTCCAACCAGAACTCATGAGACGATTGTAAGAGGAGGACGATTGGGAGTTTTATCAGATCCTCTCGATACGGGGTGAAATATGTGGGTGAAACCAGAAACTCCATCCTCACCAGAATGTGGGCCCATAGGTTCACAATTAGGAAGGGGATACGTCACAAGGGGCACATAGTACCTCATTCTGAGAGGCATGGGATCCAGAATCTGAAAATAGGTGGATTGGAACACAACCCAGAGTGGGTGAAGAGGGATAGGTTGAGAAGGGGAAATTTTTGGATCTGGAGGCTGGGCACAATGTTCCCTAGGGGTTGAATGTGGTAAACAGTAAAGGGGCATGAAAGAATCAATAAAGTATGGTGCAATCATCTTTAGTTGGTGTAATTATTGAGAATGGTCCTTTCCAAAAACAAAAGGGTAATAATGGGAGTTGAGTGAATACAAAAAAGGTAAAAATAGGGGGCAAGGGAAGGGAAGGACAGGTCGGATGGGACAATGGTTGGTTGAGGGTGTTTGGTAACGGGGAAGACCAGGGTCCGAAACCAGCATGGATAAAATTTGGATAAAACCAAGTGGTTAGATTAGGGGTTAGGTGGTGAGAGTAGGGAAATCTGAGTTGTCATAAATAAAATAGAGTTTATAAACTTAGGGACAATTAGATATAGTTGGAAGTAGATCGAAAGGCTGGATGGTGTAGGGGTTAATGAGAGGGGAAGGGTAACGGGGAGACCAGGGTTTGTGTCCCACTTAAAAAAAACTTTTTTTTCCAGATGAAGGTTTTATGAGATTAGTAGGTCGGTGAGGGACAGGGCGGGGTGGTTTGGATGGATAAAGTGGTGGAAAACAAATAGAATAAGTGGGTGATGGATTATAGTGGTCAGAGAGTGGTAGAAACTAGTGAGGGGTTTGGTTGGAAGAGTATGTTCGGAACAGGAATATCAGAGTTCGAATCCTGCAAAGGAATAAAAAATTATAATAAAAAAATATTGAAATTAAAACAGGCTGGTTATGGATTGGATAAAGGGAATGTGGGGATAGGGATAATTAGATTAGATGGTTGGTGAGTAAAAGTTATGGGAAATGAGACAGGGAGCAGATAGGGAAGCTGGAGAGATTTTGATGGTGTAGTGGGTGGAGAAGGTGATTGAGACCAGGCTGGAAACCAGCACCAAAAACAAGTTTTGGTTTAAATGATGGTTGGGGAAAGGTGTAATAGGTGAAGAAGAGGCTAAGGTATGGGAATGAGTTACAGGAAGATGATGACTAATAAAATCAAGATTTGAACTGCCAGGTCACAAATAATAAACCATGGAAAGGTCAGGGGGAGGTTAGGTTGAAGGGAACGGTTATTGGTAGAAACTTGTGGAAGTAACAATGGTATGACTAGAGGTAATTGGACCACAAAGGATTGTGGATATGGGTAATTGGGTAAACCAGGAGTGTGACAGTTGGTGTAGAGGGATAAGGTGGGAAGAGAAGATAGAGGTTAGTTAGGACATAGGTTCCTTGCGATTGCATCTTACTACGGTAAGTGTGATGTCTGTTGAGAGTTTCAGATGCCTTAGGGGGGATAATTGGTAGAAGCTTGTTACTAAGGTACCGCCCATATGAGCCCTGTGACACGGGCCCTTTTTGGGTGACCTTAGATATCTTGCGGAAAGCAAAAGTTTTTGTCTTTTCCTTGCTCAGAGTTGATCTCATATTGGTCCCGAACCGCTCTTAAGCTAAGACTCCTACATAGAAGTTTTTAAGCTAAATTAGGAGTTTTCTGAGAGGATTCTTAGAAGCTTTAAGAATACGGGCCCTGGTGTTTAAAGAGCCAAAACACCCAATGATCCTGAGGTACACCACTGATGACATGTCTTTGGTTGATAGATCTATGAAGACGATGAAAGGAAACCCTAAGAATAACCCTAACCCACTTTTTTCTGGGGAGATGGATCTTTTCCTAGCTTGTTCAGACTGCCTTTTACCTACAACATACCTAACCCTACCACAGGAGGGAGATGTAATTACAGTGCAATTGGGCAATCCCTGGGTCCAAACACACCTAACCCTACCCCCTTACAGGAGATTGGGCCCGAATTCCAACACCATGGGACTAACCCTGGGTCCAAACACACCTAAACCTACCCCTTACAGGAGATTGGGCCATAGGTGGGGCCCTAAGGGAAATAGGAGCAGGATAGGAGAATTGATGCGATGGAAAGAGGTATTAAAAACAAGAGAAAGGTTTGTTGAAAGATAGGATAAGATGATAAGATTAAGATTTGTTGAGCTAAAAACAGCTAAAGAGTGGATCAGTCCTATCAAAAACATGCAACCGCCAGTGCATTCCTGCGTCCTCCCTAACCCAAACTGGACAGCCCAGAGTGGTTGTCTGGGGAGAAGGCGTTGTCTTTTCACAAACCTAACGCTTCATCTAAAGCTAACCCTAACCCTGGACCCCATCACCCCAGTCATCTTCATCACTTCTGTTCTTCAATTCTGCTGCATTTTTCAATTCTACCCATAACGAACTCTCTCGTCTGATTGAGATCAGTGTAGAACAGATACACATGTTCAGACTCACTGCTGATGATCCTCCAGCAGAGGCGGACTCACTGTCAGGCAAAGGTAGGCGACCGCCTTGGCCCCCAAAATACAAGGGCCCCCTTAAAATGCTTTTTATATACGTGATGCGCGTTCAGCACACATGTGGTGTGTGTTACCAGGACAAACGTCTGCCATGTTGAAAGGCTGCGTGTGTGTCCTGCTGGTAGCAAATGAAAATATCATGCATCTCAAGCTATAACTTACAGTTTTTCTGAATTGCTAAAACACATTTCTTGAAACCATCACTCACTTTCTCAAAACCACATTTTCAAACTACATTCAGAGAATCTCTGATTCTTCTGGCAAATTCAACAATTGCCTCAAAACCATTTTATCTGCTCAAAATCAAACAACGCTTTCAGATCATACACACGAGTCAATATTATACACACTAGAGTTCATTCGTTAGACACTACAACAAAAAATGGAGAACACAGAATCCAAAGCATGCAGTTACAGAAAAAAAGTATATTGTAACAAAGTAAACAAATTTTGCAACTACTTAAGGTGAATAAATGGTATACTGTATGCACTGCAAGTATAGTATTGTACTGAATATTGTATAGTATTGAACACAGTGACCCAACTTCAAAAGCCAAAAAGGTTACAGTAAAATAGTCTAAATGAAAAGCATGTTACAGTCACAGCATGTTACAGTTGTGCAGCTGCAGAATCACCATCAGTGAGAGAGAGATTCTGCTTCAGCTTCATGTTGATCCGGCCGGAGGAGTTTCTGCAGGCGAAGGGAAAACACTAAAGCAGATCCAGCCGTGACAACATTCTCCACAACTGTTCTTCCTCATCCTCTTCCTCCTCTTCCTCCTCATCCACCTGCTCTTACACACACACTCTTCCTCCTCTCACACACACACTCTTCCTCCTCTTACTCACACACTCTTCCTCCTCTTACTCACACACTCTTCCTCCTCTTACACACACTCTTCCTCCTCTTACACACACTCTTACTCCTCATCCACCTCCTCTTACTCACACACTCTTTCTCCTCTTACTCACACACTCTTCCTCCTCTTACACACACACTCTTCCTCCTCTTACTCACACACTCTTCCTCCTCTCACACACACACTCTTCCTCCTCTTACTCACACACTCTTCCTCCTCTTACTCACACACTCTTCCTCCTCTTACTCACACACTCTTCCTCCTCTTACTCACACACTCTTCCTCCTCTCACACACACACTCTTCCTCCTCTTACTCACACACTCTTCCTCCTCTTACTCACACACTCTTCCTCCTCTTACTCACACACTCTTCCTCCTCTTACACACACACACTCTTTCTCCTCTTACTCACACACTCTTCCTCCTCTTACACACACACTCTTCCTCCTCTTACTCACACACTCTTCCTCCTCTTACACACACACTCTTCCTCCTCTTACACACACACTCTTCCTCCTCTTACACACACACTCTTCCTCCTCTTACTCACACACTCTTCCTCCTCTTACACACACACACTCTTTCTCCTCTTACTCACACACTCTTCCTCCTCTTACACACACACTCTTCCTCCTCTTACTCACACACTCTTCCTCCTCTTACACACACACTCTTCCTCCTCTTACACACACACTCTTCCTCCTCTTACACACACACTCTTCCTCCTCTTACTCACACACTCTTCCTCCTCTTACACTCTTCCTCCTCTTACTCACACACTCTTCCTCCTCTTACTCACACACTCTTCCTCCTCTCACACACACACTCTTCCTCCTCTTACTCACACACTCTTCCTCCTCTTACTCACACACTCTTCCTCCTCTTACTCACACACTCTTCCTCCTCTTACACACACACTCTTCCTCCTCTTACACACACACTCTTCCTCCTCTTACACACACACTCTTCCTCCTCTTACACACACACTCTTCCTCCTCTTACTCACACACTCTTCCTCCTCTTACACACACACACTCTTTCTCCTCTTACTCACACACTCTTCCTCCTCTTACACACACACTCTTCCTCCTCTTACTCACACACTCTTCCTCCTCTTACACACACACTCTTCCTCCTCTTACACACACACTCTTCCTCCTCTTACACACACACTCTTCCTCCTCTTACTCACACACTCTTCCTCCTCTTACTCACACACTCTTCCTCCTCTTACTCACACACTCTTCCTCCTCTTACTCACACACTCTTCCTCCTCTTACACACACACTCTTCCTCCTCTTACACACACACTCTTCCTCCTCTTACTCACACACTCTTCCTCCTCTTACTCACACACTCTTCCTCCTCTTACTCACACACTCTTCCTCCTCTCACACACACACTCTTCCTCCTCTTACTCACACACTCTTCCTCCTCTTACACACACACTCTTCCTCCTCTTACTCACACACTCTTCCTCCTCTTACACACACACTCTTCCTCCTCTTACACACACACTCTTCCTCCTCTTACACACACACTCTTCCTCCTCTTACTCACACACTCTTCCTCCTCTTACACACACACACTCTTTCTCCTCTTACTCACACACTCTTCCTCCTCTTACACACACACTCTTCCTCCTCTTACTCACACACTCTTCCTCCTCTTACACACACACTCTTCCTCCTCTTACACACACACTCTTCCTCCTCTTACACACACACTCTTCCTCCTCTTACTCACACACTCTTCCTCCTCTTACTCACACACTCTTCCTCCTCTTACTCACACACTCTTCCTCCTCTCACACACACACTCTTCCTCCTCTTACTCACACACTCTTCCTCCTCTTACTCACACACTCTTCCTCCTCTTACTCACACACCCTTCCTCCTCTTACACACACACTCTTCCTCCTCTTACTCACACACTCTTCCTCCTCTTACACACACACTCTTCCTCCTCTTACACACACACTCTTCCTCCTCTTACACACACACTCTTCCTCCTCTTACTCACACACTCTTCCTCCTCTTACACACACACTCTTCCTCCTCTTACTCACACACTCTTCCTCCTCTTACACACACACACTCTTTCTCCTCTTACTCACACACTCTTCCTCCTCTTACACACACACTCTTCCTCCTCTTACACACACACTCTTCCTCCTCTTACTCACACTCTTCCTCCTCTTACACACACACTCTTCCTCCTCTTACTCACACTCTTCCTCCTCTTACACACACACTCTTCCTCCTCTTACTCACACTCTTCCTCCTCTTACTCACACTCTTCCTACTCTTACACACACACACTCTTCCTCCTCTTACTCACACTCTTCCTCCTCTTACACACACACTCTTCCTCCTCTTACTCACACTCTTCCTACTGTTACACACACACTCTTCCTCCTCTTACTCACACTCTTCCTCCTCTTACTCACACTCTTCCTACTCTTACACACACACACACTCTTCCTCCTCTTACACACACACTCTTCCTCCTCTTACTCACACTCTTCCTCCTCTTACTCACACTCTTCCTACTCTTACACACACACACTCTTCCTCCTCTTACACACACACTCTTCCTCCTCTTACACACACACTCTTCCTCCTCTTACTCACACTCTTCCTCCTCTTACACACACACTCTTCCTCCTCTTACTCACACTCTTCCTCCTCTTACTCACACTCTTCCTACTCTTACACACACACACTCTTCCTCCTCTTACACACACACTCTTCCTCCTCTTACTCACACTCTTCCTACTCTTACACACACACACTCTTCCTCCTCTTACTCACACTCTTCCTCCTCTTACTCACACTCTTCCTCCTCTTACACACACACTCTTCCTCCTCTTACTCACACTCTTCCTCCTCTTACACACACACTCTTCCTCCTCTTACTCACACTCTTCCTCCTCTTACTCACACTCTTCCTACTCTTACACACACACACTCTTCCTCCTCTTACTCACACTCTTCCTCCTCTTACACACACACTCTTCCTCCTCTTACTCACACTCTTCCTACTGTTACACACACACTCTTCCACCTCTTCCACACACTCTTCCTCCTCTTACACACACACTCTTCCTCCTCTTACACACACACTCTTCCTCCTCTTACTCACACTCTTCCTCCTCTTACTCACACTCTTCCTCCTCTTACTCACACTCTTCCTACTCTTACACACATACTCTTCCTCCTCTTACACACACACACCCTTCCTCCTCTTACACTCACACACTCTTCCTCCTCTTACACACACACTCTTCCTCTTCTCCCTCTTCTCTATTGTTTCCATCCATTGTTGGCATCAACATTCAGTGCAACATTTTGAGTCAGTTTTGACTCTGAACTGACTTGTATTATGTCCAGTTGGTTTGGTCTCATCACTAGAAATAAGTGTGAACAATTCTGAGTCGTTGTGTGTAAACGATGACAACTGTGTTGTAGATGTGTTTAACTTTCGCCTGCCTGTGTTTAGCGTTTTGAAACTTAAGTGTATCACAGTGTAAAATGTGTTTTAGTGAGTGAGAATGTGTTTAGAGTTTTGCAAAATGAGTGCATGAGATTTGCAAACAGTGTTTTAACGACCTGAACTTGTTTAATGTTTTACAGAAAGAGTGATTTAATAGACAAATTGGTTTAGGTTATTGAGAATTTGGTTCAGAGAATGGTGTTTAGTGTTTTAGCAATTCAGAAAAATTGTAATACTGAGCAACAGTGCGTATTCTATTTTTATTGTTTTAAATGTTGCTCACTCGTTTCTGTGAAGGACCCAAGTAGAGTCTGCATGCGCAGTTACACAGGCACTCAACTCTGACACCCCATTGAACGCGCTACACTTTTTACTTCTTTTTTGGTTGAAATAATCATTTAAGTGTGTTAAATTGTTTAATTTCCATTGTTTTTTATTTTCATTTAAATTTGTAGTTAAAATAAATAAAAATAAATGTATTTTAAGGTATAGAATTACAGCTTTGGTTATTGTGTTATTGGAAATTGCACAATGAAAATTAACCCAATGCACCTATAGTGTGATTTCACCATATAGCCTACTGTTGCTAAAACAAGAATAAAAGCCTTTATAACATGTAGACTACATGAAAAATGTAGAATAATTTGACAACTATGGGACAGCGCCGTGCAGCAGGGAGCATCACAACAGAGAAAACCTCATGCTGCTTTGATACAATCTGTATTGTGAAAAGCGCTATATAAATAAAGTTGACTTGACTTGACTTGACTCATGAATGATCCAGGTCAGGGATGGGCAACTTCGGTCCTGGAGAGCCACTGTCCTACAGAGTTTAGCTCCAACCCTGAAAAAAATCACCTGCCTGCAATTTTCTAGTAATCCTGAGGACCTTGATTAGCTTGTTCAGGTGTGTTTGATTAGGGTTGAAGCTAAACTCTGTACTGACAGTGGCCCTCCAGGACCGAAGTTGCCCTCCCTGATCCAGGTAAATGTGTTGCCCCATTCCTATATTTTGCCTGGGCCCCCAAATCACTAAATCCGCCCTGTCCTCCAGTATCCTTCAAAAATAGCTTCAGATTTTGTAGGCTTTGTTTTTATTTGTTTATTTTTTAAATATTTAAATTATGTTACAATCCACCGACGTGCTTCTGTTTCTGAGCAGGACTGGTTAGTGTTGCTTTAGCTGTTGTTCTTCTCAAACTGAGCCGCTCACACTGGCAGACGATTGAGGCCGATAATATTAAACGCGCTTCTGTTTTCACCTGATTTCGTGCTTGTGTTTCTTCAATGCTCAACAGATGATGAGAAGAAACGGCCTGATGTCTTCCATGCGCTGAAGTTAGGTAAGTTTAAAGATAAAATCTACTGTCAAAAAGGTCTACAATGATCATTTTATTACAGTGTACATAATATAAAGTCCTTTATTCACATGAATCTTAATGTACATGAAATTATTGTAAATCTATACAGTATATATCAGCGTTTTTCCTGACTCACTACGAGACGGAGGTGGTAAAATTCTGATCATGGCTGCAGAAAACACTTTTTACAAGGGCATATTTTAGGTATTTTAACAATAAAGTAATTGGATTGTTATTTTGAGGACACTATCATATACTGTGTTTCCCACAGGATTTTGTGAAACTGGTGGCTGGACGTTGGTCCTGCTAGGGGGGTTCAGGGGTCGTGCTCCCCTGTAAGAACATTTTGTATATTTTAAAGATAAATTCATTAATATGCATTTTCGGAGTCCAAAATTAAGAGCTCCAACCGATGTTCAGTGTGTAAATAAAACAAGGAAAAAGTCTGTGCAGTGACTTGTACCTGAACTTTATAGGGGACTCATGTGCTTGTGCGCTAGAGATGTGCTGATCAGCTCTAACTTCACCTGAAGTCTTTGGCAAAATTACATTTCTTTAATAGCCTAAACACAGGATTTACTCTCTTCAAACTTAAATGATCACTGTTTCATTACATCATTGTTGGAAAATACTCTAAGCTTACGTTAAGCTTGTTAAGTTGTTAAGTTATGAAGTAATCTCGTGTAGGGTTTTCTTTGTGTTTTATGTAATGACCACTAGAATGTGCTCTAGGCATGTTTTCTTGATTGCTTTTCCTTGAAGAGAAATACGTTGTTGAAAACAAAATTAAAAGTGAAGCACGTTTGTTGCGTTTTGCTGTGAAATGAGAGTTCTGAGTCTTGAATCTCATCAACCCGCGATGTACCCGCAATTAATTAGTTATTTTTTATAACTTGGCCCGTCTGAGATGCAGATTATCTGCAGTATCCACAGATATAACATGATCCGTGCATCACTATCGAACGCTATGAGAATGGACACAGGTCGGGAAACCACAACAGAACCGTGTTGGTGAAAAAGGGGAATTGCAGCATGGGACTGTAGTCGATAGCTCTGAAGTGGCACAAAATTTGACGGAGGCCTCGTAATTCTCTATATAATTGTGTAAATGTTTCATGCTTGAATGATGAAGATGGAGTGATTCTGTAGGGTTAATGATCTCAGAGCTGTAGTTGGAGTGATTCTGTAGGGGTTAATAATCTCAGAGCTGTAGTTGGAGTGATTCTGTAGGGGTTAATAATCTCAGAGCTGTAGTTGGAGTGATTCTGTAGGGTTAATGATCTCAGAGCTGTAGTTGAGTGATTCTGTAGGGGTTAATAATCTCAGAGCTGTAGTTGGAGTGATTCTGTAGGGTTAATGATCTCAGAGCTGTAGTTGGAGTGATTCTGTAGGGTTAATGATCTCAGAGCTGTAGTTGGAGTGATTATGTAGGGTTAATGATCTCAGAGCTGTAGTTGAGTGATTCTGTAGGGGGTTAATAATCTCAGAGCTGTAGTTGGAGTGATTATGTAGGGTTAATGATCTCAGAGCTGTAGTTGAGTGATTCTGTAGGGGGTTAATAATCTCAGAGCTGTAGTTGGAGTGATTCTGTAGGGTTAATGATCTCAGAGCTGTAGTTGGAGTGATTCTGTAGGGGTTAATAATCTCAGAGCTGTAGTTGGAGTGATTATGTAGGGTTAATGATCTCAGAGCTGTAGTTGAGTGATTCTGTAGGGGTTAATAATCTCAGAGCTGTAGTTGGAGTGATTCTGTAGGGTTAATGATCTCAGAGCTGTAGTTGGAGTGATTCTGTAGGGGTTAATAATCTCAGAGCTGTAGTTGGAGTGATTCTGTAGGGTTAATGATCTCAGAGCTGTTGATGGAGTGTGTGTCGCGCAGGGAACACTCAGCTGGTGAAGGAGATTGTGGAGGAGGACTCGGGGGTGTAGGGTTAATGAGTGTCGAGTTGATGGAGTGTGTGTCGCGTAGAGAACGCTCAGCTGGTGAAGGAGATCGTGGAGGAGGACTCGGGGATGTAGGGTTAACGAGTGTCGAGTTGATGGAGTGTGTGTAGTGCAGGGAACGCTCAGTTGGTGAAGGAGATCGTGGAGGAGGACTCGGGGGTGTAGGGTTTACGAGTGTCGTGTTGATGGAGTGTGTGTCGCACAGGGAACACTCAGCTGGTGAAGGAGATCGTGGAGGAGGACTAGGGGGTGTAGGGTTAACGAGTGTCGAGTTGATGGAGTGTGTGTAGCGCAGGGAACGCTCAGCTGGTGAAGGAGATCGTGGAGGAGGACTCGGGAGTGTAGGGTTAATGAGTGTCGAGTTGATCGAGTGTGTGTCGCGTAGAGAACGCTCAGCTGGTGAAGGAGATCGTGGAGGAGGACTCGGGGGTGTAGGGTTAACGAGTGTCGAGTTGATGGAGTGTGTGTCGCGCAGGGAACACTCATCTGGTGAAAGAGATCGTGGAGGAGGACTCGGGAGTGTAGGGTTAATGAGTGTTGAGTTGATGGAGTGTGTGTCACGCAGGGAACGCTCAGCGGGTGAAGGAGATCGTGGAGGAGGACTCGGGAGTTGATGGAGTGTGTGTCGCGCAGGGAACGCTCAGCTAGTGAAGGAGATCGTGGAGGAGGACTCGCGAGTTGATGGAGTGTGTGTCGCGCAGGGAACGCTCAGCTGGTGAAGGAGATCGTGGAGGAGGACTCGGGAGTGTAGGGTTAATGAGTGTTGAGTTGGAGTGTGTGTCGCGCAGGGAACGCTCAGCTGGTGAAGGAGATTGTAGAGGAGGACTCGGGGGTGTAGGGTTAACGAGTGTCGAGTTGATGGAGTGTGTGTCGCGCAGGGAATGCTCAGCTGGTGAAGGAGATCGTGGAGGAGGACTCGGGGGTGTAGGGTTAACGAGTGTCGAGTTGATGGAGTGTGTGTCGCGCAGGGAATGCTCAGCTGGTGAAGGAGATCGTGGAGGAGGACTCGGGGGTGTAGGGTTAACGAGTGTCGAGTTGATGGAGTGTGTGTCGCGCAGGGAACGCTCAGCTGGTGAAGGAGATCGTGGAGGAGGACTCGGGGGTGTAGGGTTAACGAGTGTCGAGTTGATGGAGTGTGTGTCGCGCAGGAAACGCTCAGCTGGTGAAGGAGATCGTGGAGGAGGACTCGGGGGTGTAGGGTTAATGAGTGTTGAGTTGGAGTGTGTGTCGCGCAGGGAACGCTCAGCTGGTGAAGGAGATCATGGAGGAGGACTCGGGGGTGTAGGGTTTACGAGTGTCGTGTTGATGGAGTGTGTGTCGCGCAGGGAACGCTCAGCTGGTGAAGGAGATCATGGAGGAGGACTCGGGGGTGTAGGGTTAATGAGTGTTGAGTTGGAGTGTGTGTCGCGCAGGGAACGCTCAGCTGGTGAAGGAGATCATGGAGGAGGACTCGGGGGTGTAGGGTTTACGAGTGTCGAGTTGATGGAGTGTGTGTCGCGCAGGGAACGCTCAGCTGGTGAAGGAGATCGTGGAGGAGGACTCGGGAGTGTAGGGTTGACGAGTGTCGAGTTGATGGAGTGTGTGTCGCGCAGGGAACGCTCAGCTGGTGAAGGAGATCGTGGAGGAGGACTCGGGGGTGTAGGGTTAATGAGTGTCGAGTTGATCGAGTGTGTGTCGCGCAGGGAACGCTCAGCTGGTGAAGGAGATCGTGGAGGAGGACTCGGGAGTGTAGGGTTAATGAGTGTTGAGTTGATGGAGTGTGTGTCACGCAGGGAACGCTCAGCGGGTGAAGGAGATCGTGGAGGAGGACTCGGGAGTTGATGGAGTGTGTGTCGCGCAGGGAACGCTCAGCTAGTGAAGGAGATCGTGGAGGAGGACTCGCGAGTTGATGGAGTGTGTGTCGCGCAGGGAACGCTCAGCTGGTGAAGGAGATCGTGGAGGAGGACTCGGGAGTGTAGGGTTAATGAGTGTTGAGTTGGAGTGTGTGTCGCGCAGGGAACGCTCAGCTGGTGAAGGAGATTGTAGAGGAGGACTCGGGGGTGTAGGGTTAACGAGTGTCGAGTTGATGGAGTGTGTGTCGCGCAGGGAACGCTCAGCTGGTGAAGGAGATCGTGGAGGAGGACTCGGGGGTGTAGGGTTAACGAGTGTCGAGTTGATGGAGTGTGTGTCGCGCAGGGAATGCTCAGCTGGTGAAGGAGATCGTGGAGGAGGACTCGGGGGTGTAGGGTTAACGAGTGTCGAGTTGATGGAGTGTGTGTCGCGCAGGGAACGCTCAGCTGGTGAAGGAGATCGTGGAGGAGGACTCGGGGGTGTAGGGTTAACGAGTGTCGAGTTGATGGAGTGTGTGTCGCGCAGGGAACGCTCAGCTGGTGAAGGAGATCGTGGAGGAGGACTCGGGGGTGTAGGGTTAATGAGTGTTGAGTTGGAGTGTGTGTCGCGCAGGGAACGCTCAGCTGGTGAAGGAGATCATGGAGGAGGACTCGGGGGTGTAGGGTTTACGAGTGTCGTGTTGATGGAGTGTGTGTCGCGCAGGGAACGCTCAGCTGGTGAAGGAGATCATGGAGGAGGACTCGGGGGTGTAGGGTTAATGA
Source organism: Squalius cephalus (assembly GCA_022829025.1). Lineage (NCBI taxonomy): Eukaryota > Metazoa > Chordata > Actinopteri > Cypriniformes > Leuciscidae > Squalius > Squalius cephalus. The sequence continues at coordinate 31,862,812 of CM040815.1, forward strand.
GTGTTGAGTTGGAGTGTGTGTCGCGCAGGGAACGCTCAGCTGGTGAAGGAGATCATGGAGGAGGACTCGGGGGTGTAGGGTTTACGAGTGTCGAGTTGATGGAGTGTGTGTCGCGCAGGGAACGCTCAGCTGGTGAAGGAGATCGTGGAGGAGGACTCGGGAGTGTAGGGTTGACGAGTGTCGAGTTGATGGAGTGTGTGTCGCGCAGGGAACGCTCAGCTGGTGAAGGAGATCGTGGAGGAGGACTCGGGGGTGTAGGGTTAATGAGTGTCGAGTTGATCGAGTGTGTGTCGCGCAGGGAACGCTCAGCTGGTGAAGGAGATCGTGGAGGAGGACTCGGGGGTGTAGGGTTAATGAGTGTCGAGTTGATGGAGTGTGTGTCGCGCAGGGAACGCTCAGCTGGTGAAGGAGATCGTGGAGGAGGACTCGGGGGTGTAGGGTTAACGAGTGTCGAGTTGATGGAGTGTGTGTCGCGCAGGGAACGCTCAGCTGGTGAAGGAGATCGTGGAGGAGGACTCGGGGGTGTAGGGTTAACGAGTGTCGAGTTGATGGAGTGTGTGTCGCGCAGGGAACGCTCAGCTGGTGAAGGAGATCGTGGAGGAGGACTCGGGGGTGTAGGGTTAATGAGTGTCGAGTTGATGGAGTGTGTGTCGCGCAGGAAACGCTCAGCTGGTGAAGGAGATCGTGGAGGAGGACTCGGGGGTGTAGGGTTAACGAGTGTCGAGTTGATGGAGTGTGTGTCGCGCAGGGAATGCTCAGCTGGTGAAGGAGATCGTGGAGGAGGACTCGGGGGTGTAGGGTTAACGAGTGTCGAGTTGGAGTGTGTGTCGCGCAGGGAACGCTCAGCTGGTGAAGGAGATCATGGAGGAGGACTCGGGGGTGTAGGGTTAACGAGTGTCGAGTTGATGGAGTGTGTGTCGCGCAGGGAACGCTCAGCTGGTGAAGGAGATCGTGGAGGAGGACTCGGGGTGTAGGGTTAACGAGTGTCGAGTTGATGGAGTGTGTGTAGTGCAGGGAACGCTCAGCTGGTGAAGGAGATCGTGGAGGAGGACTCGGGGGTGTAGGGTTAATGAGTGTCGAGTTGATGGAGTGTGTGTCGCGCAGGGAACGCTCAGCTGGTGAAGGAGATCGTGGAGGAGGACTCGGGGGTGTAGGGTTAACGAGTGTCGAGTTGATGGAGTGTGTGTCGCGCAGGGAATGCTCAGCTGGTGAAGGAGATCGTGGAGGAGGACTCGGGGGTGTAGGGTTTACGAGTGTCGAGTTGATGGAGTGTGTGTCGCGCAGGGAACGCTCAGCTGGTGAAGGAAATCGTGGAGGAGGACTCGGGAGTGTAGGGTTAACGAGTGTCGAGTTGATGGAGTGTGTGTCGCGCAGGGAATGCTCAGCTGGTGAAGGAGATCGTGGAGGAGGACTCGGGGGTGTAGGGTTAACGAGTGTCGAGTTGATGGAGTGTGTGTAGTGCAGGGAACGCTCAGCTGGTGAAGGAGATCGTGGAGGAGGACTCGGGGTGTAGGGTTAATGAGTGTCGAGTTGATGGAGTGTGTGTCGCGCAGGGAACGCTCAGCTGGTGAAGGAGATCGTGGAGGAGGACTCGGGGGTGTAGGGTTAACGAGTGTCGAGTTGATGGAGTGTGTGTCGCGCAGGGAACGCTCAGCTGGTGAAGGAGATCGTGGAGGAGGACTCGGGGGTGTAGGGTTAATGAGTGGTTAGTTGGAGTGTGTGTCGCGCAGGGAACGCTCAGCTGGTGAAGGAGATCGTGGAGGAGGACTCGGGGGTGTAGGGTTAATGAGTGTTGAGTTGGAGTGTGTGTCGCGCAGGGAACGCTCAGCTGGTGAAGGAGATCATGGAGGAGGACTCGGGGGTGTAGGGTTTACGAGTGTCGAGTTGATGAAGGAGATCATGGAGGAGGACTCGGGGGTGTAGGGTTTACGAGTGTCGAGTTGATGGAGTGTGTGTCGCGCAGGGAATGCTCAGCTGGTGAAGGAGATCGTGGAGGAGGACTCGGGAGTGTAGGGTTAACGAGTGTCGAGTTGATGGAGTGTGTGTCGCGCAGGGAACGCTCAGCTGGTGAAGGAGATCGTGGAGGAGGACTCGGGGGTGTAGGGTTAATGAGTGTCGAGTTGATGGAGTGTGTGTCGCGCAGGGAACGCTCAGCTGGTGAAGGAGATCGTGGAGGAGGACTCGGGGGTGTAGGGTTAATGAGTGTCGAGTTGATGGAGTGTGTGTCGCGCAGGGAACGCTCAGCTGGTGAAGGAGATCGTGGAGGAGGACTCGGGGGTGTAGGGTTAATGAGTGTTGAGTTGGAGTGTGTGTCGCGCAGGGAACGCTCAGCTGGTGAAGGAGATCGTGGAGGAGGACTCGGGGGTGTAGGGTTAATGAGTGTTGAGTTGGAGTGTGTGTCGCGCAGGGAACGCTCAGCTGGTGAAGGAGATCATGGAGGAGGACTCGGGGGTGTAGGGTTTACGAGTGTCGAGTTGATGAAGGAGATCATGGAGGAGGACTCGGGGGTGTAGGGTTTACGAGTGTCGAGTTGATGGAGTGTGTGTCGCGCAGGGAATGCTCAGCTGGTGAAGGAGATCGTGGAGGAGGACTCGGGAGTGTAGGGTTAACGAGTGTCGAGTTGATGGAGTGTGTGTCGCGCAGGGAACGCTCAGCTGGTGAAGGAGATCGTGGAGGAGGACTCGGGGGTGTAGGGTTAATGAGTGTCGAGTTGATGGAGTGTGTGTCGCGCAGGGAACGCTCAGCTGGTGAAGGAGATCGTGGAGGAGGACTCGGGAGTGTAGGGTTAATGAGTGTTGAGTTGGAGTGTGTGTCGCGCAGGGAACGCTCAGCTGGTGAAGGAGATCGTGGAGGAGGACTCGGGGGTGTAGGGTTAATGAGTGTTGAGTTGGAGTGTGTGTCGCGCAGGGAACGCTCAGCGGGTGAAGGAGATCGTGGAGGAGGACTCGGGGGTGTAGGGTTAACGAGTGTCGAGTTGATGGAGTGTGTGTCGCGCAGGGAACGCTCAGCTGGTGAAGGAGATCGTGGAGGAGGACTCGGGGGTGTAGGGTTAATGAGTGTTGAGTTGGAGTGTGTGTCGCGCAGGGAACGCTCAGCTGGTGAAGGAGATCGTGGAGGAGGACTCGGGGGTGTAGGGTTAACGAGTGTCGAGTTGATGGAGTGTGTGTCGCGCAGGGAACGCTCAGCTGGTGAAGGAGATCGTGGAGGAGGACTCGGGGGTGTAGGGTTAATGAGTGTTGAGTTGGAGTGTGTGTCGCGCAGGGAACGCTCAGCTGGTGAAGGAGATCATGGAGGAGGACTCGGGGGTGTAGGGTTTACGAGTGTCGAGTTGATGGAGTGTGTGTCGCGCAGGGAACGCTCAGCTGGTGAAGGAGATCGTGGAGGAGGACTCGGGGGTGTAGGGTTAACGAGTGTCGAGTTGATGGAGTGTGTGTCGCGCAGGGAACGCTCAGCTGGTGAAGGAGATCGTGGAGGAGGACTCGGGGGTGTAGGGTTAACGAGTGTCGAGTTGATGGAGTGTGTGTCGCGCAGGGAACGCTCAGCTGGTGAAGGAGATCGTGGAGGAGGACTCGGGGGTGTAGGGTTAATGAGTGTCGAGTTGATGGAGTGTGTGTCGCGCAGGGAACGCTCAGCTGGTGAAGGAGATCGTGGAGGAGGACTCGGGGGTGTAGGGTTAACGAGTGTCGAGTTGATGGAGTGTGTGTCGCGCAGGGAACGCTCAGCTGGTGAAGGAGATCGTGGAGGAGGACTCGGGAGTGTAGGGTTAATGAGTGTTGAGTTGATGGAGTGTGTGTCGCGCAGGAAACGCTCAGCTGGTGAAGGAGATCGTGGAGGAGGACTCGGGGGTGTAGGGTTAATGAGTGCTGAGTTGGAGTGTGTGTCGCGCAGGGAACGCTCAGCTGGTGAAGGAGATCGTGGAGGAGGACTCGGGGGTGTAGGGTTAACGAGTGTCGAGTTGATGGAGTGTGTGTCGCGCAGGGAACGCTCAGCTGGTGAAGGAGATCGTGGAGGAGGACTCGGGGGTGTAGGGTTAATGAGTGCTGAGTTGGAGTGTGTGTCGCGCAGGGAACGCTCAGCTGGTGAAGGAGATCATGGAGGAGGACTCGGGGGTGTAGGGTTAACGAGTGTCGAGTTGATGGAGTGTGTGTCGCGCAGGAAACGCTCAGCTGGTGAAGGAGATCGTGGAGGAGGACTCGGGGGTGTAGGGTTAATGAGTGTCGAGTTGATGGAGTGTGTGTCGCACAGGGAACACTCAGCTGGTGAAGGAGATCGTGGAGGAGGACTCGGGGGTGTAGGGTTTACGAGTGTCGAGTTGATGGAGTGTGTGTCGCGCAGGAAACGCTCAGCTGGTGAAGGAGATCGTGGAGGAGGACTCGGGGGTGTAGGGTTAACGAGTGTCGAGTTGATGGAGTGTGTGTCGCGCAGGAAACGCTCAGCTGGTGAAGGAGATCGTGGAGGAGGACTCGGGGGTGTAGGGTTTACGAGTGTCGTGTTGATGGAGTGTGTGTCGCACAGGGAACACTCAGCTGGTGAAGGAGATCGTGGAGGAGGACTCGGGGGTGTAGGGTTAATGAGTGTTGAGTTGGAGTGTGTGTCGCGCAGGAAACGCTCAGCTGGTGAAGGAGATCGTGGAGGAGGACTCGGGGGTGTAGGGTTAATGAGTGTTGAGTTGGAGTGTGTGTCGCGCAGGGAACGCTCAGCTGGTGAAGGAGATCGTGGAGGAGGACTCGGGGGTGTAGGGTTAACGAGTGTCGAGTTGATGGAGTGTGTGTCGCACAGGGAACGCTCAGCTGGTGAAGGAGATCGTGGAGGAGGACTCGGGGGTGTAGGGTTAATGAGTGTTGAGTTGGAGTGTGTGTCGCGCAGGGAATGCTCAGCTGGTGAAGGAGATCGTGGAGGAGGACTCGGGGGTGTAGGGTTAACGAGTGTCGAGTTGATGGAGTGTGTGTCGCGCAGGGAACGCTCAGCTGGTGAAGGAGATCGTGGAGGAGGACTCGGGGGTGTAGGGTTAATGAGTGTTGAGTTGGAGTGTGTGTCGCGCAGGGAACGCTCAGCTGGTGAAGGAGATCGTGGAGGAGGACTCGGGGGTGTAGGGTTAATGAGTGTTGAGTTGGAGTGTGTGTCGCGCAGGGAACGCTCAGCTGGTGAAGGAGATCGTGGAGGAGGACTCGGGGGTGTAGGGTTAACGAGTGTCGAGTTGATGGAGTGTGTGTCGCGCAGGGAACGCTCAGCTGGTGAAGGAGATCGTGGAGGAGGACTCGGGGGTGTAGGGTTAATGAGTGTTGAGTTGATGGAGTGTGTGTCGCGCAGGAAACGCTCAGCTGGTGAAGGAGATCGTGGAGGAGGACTCGGGGGTGTAGGGTTAACGAGTGTCGAGTTGATGGAGTGTGTGTCGCGCAGGGAACGCTCAGCTGGTGAAGGAGATCATGGAGGAGGACTCGGGGGTGTAGGGTTTACGAGTGTCGAGTTGATGGAGTGTGTGTCGCGCAGGGAACGCTCAGCTGGTGAAGGAGATCGTGGAGGAGGACTCGGGAGTGTAGGGTTAACGAGTGTCGAGTTGATGGAGTGTGTGTCGCGCAGGGAACGCTCAGCTGGTGAAGGAGATCGTGGAGGAGGACTCGGGGCAGGTGAACGCCCTGAACGCTGACGGAGCGTCTCCGCTGATGATGGCGGCTGTGAGTGGGCAGCTGGAGCTGGTGCAGATGCTGGTGGAGAAACAGGCTCACGTGGACCAACGGGACTCAGTGCACGGCTGGACGGCGCTCATGCAGGCCACGTACCACGGGTCAGCACACACACCCTTACACACGGGTCAGCACACACACCCTTACACACGGGTCAGCACACACACCCTTACAGAGCCCTGCGTTTACTGGGATCTAATCAGACGTCACAAAAAGGGTTAAAGGGTATAACAGTTTGGATAATTATGAATCTATATATATATATATATTTAATCATGGACATTCATATCATATCATAATCATACTATTATTATCTTATCTTATTATGTTGATCATATTATAAAACTTTTATATTAATCAGTTTTATTTGTTTATGGTCTGGTATTATACCAGTTTATGGGCTGGTATAGGTATTATTATGGTAATACCAGACTCTGCTACTTCAGGAGCGAAATGAAATTAGCGGAAGTAGGAAGTCTGATGTAGTCAGGCTACTGGTATTAAAGGCCTTGAGTTTGAATCCTTCATCATGTTGTGCTTGTGTTCGTTAGGAATAAAGAAGTGGTGAAGTTTCTTCTGAATCAGGGCGCTGACGTCAACCTGAGAGCCAAGAACGGATACACGGCCTTTGACCTGGTCATGCTGCTGAACGACCCCGGTGTGTGTGTGTGTGTGTGTGTGTGTGTGAGAGAGAGAGTCTGACGCTGGTGTGTGTGTGTGTGTGTGTGTGTGTGTGAGTCTGACGCTGGTGTGTGTGTGTGTGTGTGTGTGTGTCAGTCTGACATTGGTGTGTGTGTGTGTGTGTGTGTGTGTGTGTGTGTGTGAGTCTGACGCTAATGTGTGTGTGTGTGTGTGTGTGTGAGTCTGACGCAGGTGAGTGTGTGTGTGTGTGTGTGTGTGTGTGTGTGTGTGTGTGAGTCTGACGCAGGTGAGTGTGTGTGTGTGTGTGTGTGTGTGTGTGTGTGTGTGTGTGTGTGTGTGTGTGTGAGTCTGACGCAGGTGTGTGTGTGTGTGTGTGTGTGTGTGTGTGAGTCTGACGCTGGTGTGTGTGTGTGAGTCTAACCCCGGTGTGTGTGTGTGTGTGTGTGTGTGTGTGAGAGAGAGAGTCTGACGCTGGTGTGTGTGTGTGTGTGTGTGTGTGAGTCTGACGCTGGTGTGTGTGTGTGTGTGTGTGTGTCAGTCTGACATTGGTGTGTGTGTGTGTGTGTGTGTGTGTGTGTGTGTGTGTGAGTCTGACGCTAATGTGTGTGTGTGTGTGTGTGTGTGTGTGTATGTGTGTGTGTGTGTGTGAGTCTGACGCAGGTGAGTGTGTGTGTGTGAGTCTGACGCTGGTGTGTGTGTGTGAGTCTGACGCTGGTGTGTGTGTGTGTGTGTGTGTGAGTGAGTCTGACGCAGGTGAGTGTGTGTGTGTGAGTCTGACGCTGGTGTGTGTGTGTGAGTCTGACGCTGGTGTGTGTGTGTGTGTGTGTGTGTGTGTGTGTGTGAGTGTGAGTCTGACGCTGGTGTGTGTGTGTGTGTGTGTGTGTGTCCTCAGACACGGAGCTGGTGCGTCTGCTGGCGTCGGTGTGTATGCTGCTGGACAGAGACAAGAACAAACACAGAGGAACATCTCCTGCCAAGAGGAGGCCGTCTCTCAGTGTGACGCCGCCACAGGATGATAGAGGCGGCCTGAAGGTGACCCACTGACCCCTGACCTCTGACTTCTGACCCACTGACCTCTGATCCCTAACCCCTGGCCCCTAACCTCTGACCCCTAACCTCTGATCCCTAATCCCTGATCCCTAATCCCTGATCCCTAACCCTGACCCCTAACCTCTGACCCCTAAAGGATTGAGCATTTTGCTTCCATTGAGTGTGGACTTGGAAATGTGAAGATCATAATATTTGCTTGCATTAATCATACCAGGCATTGAAATTGTCCGTTCATGATTCGTGCAAATCTGAGGAGTTTTATGGATGTCTGAAGGAACTGATCACCTTGAGAAACGCTTCGATTGCATCTCTTCATCGCACCTCTGTGTGATGATTATGAATGTGTTCAGGGGAAATCGTTGTATTTCTGCTTTTTCATAGAATATGCATAATCATTTCTGTATGTTATACGTGTGAGGTTTATAGAAAAGTTATAGAATTGGCAAAAAATTAAGTTGTTAACAGGCTATATTGAAGTTTTACAGTGGAGGATGTTGCCATAGACTCAGACTCGCTGCTACCTAAACAACATGAGGTTCTTTTCTAATATCAGGATAATATTTTCCTAATTTCTGCTGGTTTGGTCCGTATGTTTGTTCTCTCATCATCAGTCCTGGTGGAACCGCATGTCCAACCGCTTCCGCAGACTGAAGCTCACGCACACGCTGAGACACGGACTCTCCACCAATCGGCTCGCTCCGTTCCCCGATGACCCCGCCCTCCCCCTGGATGCCACCATGAAGGCGCGGGGCGACAGTGACCCTGAGGTCAGCGCTGAGGGCATCGCCAGGAGTAAAGACTGCGGTACGGGGTCAAGGGGTCAGAGGTCGTTAGGGCTGTCAAATAAAAATGTGAATTTCGAATATTCGAACAAACCTGCACATCGGTCAGAGCTGAGTGTGTGTTTGACATGAGCTGAGTGTGTGTTCATCAGCTGAGTCACGGTCAGCGCTCAGCACTCGCTCAGAACAAGTTGAGCATCTGGTGTTCTGGAGTAGAAGTGGATTGGTTATGAATGGCAGTTTTCGAGTCATGTAGTTCGTTACGCGTCTGCTGAAGCGTGTTTACTGATCCACAAACAGTTTTATGCACTATTGTAACCTAATTTTCCTTGCATGCACATTAAGGGAATTATATTTTATATGAGAACAATTGTTTCAAAAGTTAATGCATTTTACAAAGTGAATTTCATTTAAATAAAAGAAGCGATGCTTGATTTGGTTTATATTTGCTTATTGCGCCCTCTTGTGGGCATAGGAGACAATACAGAACTTTTATCCTCTAACATCAAGTATTGCCTTCAGAATTCGAATATAATTAGAATTTTGCTAATATTTAAGAAAGAAATTCTAATGTAGCTTTTCAGCCATTTTGACAGTCCTAGAGATCGCCTCCTGCAGTCCTGTCTAATCTGATGACTGATGCACAGAACAACACAGTAAACCCACGACTCTGTTTTATTGTAGGTTTAAACAGAACAGGAAGTGGGAAAGATGACTTCCTCATCACGACAATGGTACATTTGTTTAATTTAAACATGTTAGAGTCTTGAGAA
>CM040815.1:31876742-31906742 GCA_022829025.1 Squalius cephalus
CTTTAATTGTCCCAATACTTATACTTGCATTCATTAAATACGAGGATGAAACTCTAAAAGTATGTGTTGAAATAAATTTGTTTTGTCCTATATTCATCTTGTAATCATATTTTACAATGTCATAATTCCACAGCAAACAGAGAAATTGTGTCTTTACTGTCCCAGTATTATTCTGCTCTTCAAAAACTAATGAAACTCAATTCCAGACCATGTGTGTCAAAACAAATGTTTGCTCAGCAGTTGTTTTGATAACACAGGTTTGTGAAGGCCAGTAACAGCTCAGACCAGCACAAGCCTGAGCCGAATCTGATGTGCAGTGAGTTCAAGCTCCTGAATCAGTGACTCGGTTTATTCCACACAATCTGCCAGCGACTCGCTGACCTCAATAACAGCGGATTTACTTCCAGCCCACTGAACCTGCGTGATGTTTGCAAACATGCGATTATTCATGTCCCTGCTTCTTTCTGTGTGTGTTTGTGCTCAGAGACTCTTAAATCATCAGATTAAACTGAGTCATTTCTGCCAAATGCAACAAAATAACAAGAATCTGACCATAAACAGAGTCTTCACGAGTCTAGAGAAATGATCACAACTGATCGTTTGTTATGATAGGCTTCATTGAATGATTGAGTTCCTATTCACTCGCTTCACTCGGCACAACACATAACTATGGGATATTGTGCTCTTACGCCATTCGCTGAAGACCTTTATTCACGCCAGAAGGGCCAATGACGCATGACAACGTGGGCGTGTGTATATATATATACATATAAACAAACTGCATATAATTGCAGTCGCAAGCCTCATTCCCTTTGTTCTTCGTCTCTTCACCGAGCTGCTGGAACTCCATCATCCACAGTTTCAGAAGAAGGAACCACCACGATTCTTTAAAAGAAAGTTTTAACACAAGTTTAGGGCTAATGAAGGGCTAATAAGCTTTTCTCACACAGAAATGTCCAAGCACAGCAAGGGTTCTTACCCCTGTCCAATGACATGTGGGTATTTATAAGAAAGACTAACTCACGAGCAGTGCCAGTGTGTTTAGGGATTGTCCACGCCACACTGGCTGCTGTGATGGACCCGTTCCCTGAGCTGAGCCAAGAGGAAGTGATGTAGGACCCGTTCCCTGAGCTGAGCCAAGAGGAAGTGATGTGATGGACCCGTTCCCTGAGCTGAGCCGAGAGGAAGTGATGTGATGGACCCGTTCCCTGAGCTGAGCCAAGAGGAAGTGATGTGATGGACCCATTCCCTGAGCTGAGCCGAGAGGAAGTGATGTGATGGACCCGTTCCCTGAGCTGAGCCAAGAGGAAGTGATGTAGGACCCGTTCCCTGAGCTGAGCCGAGAGGAAGTGATGTGATGGACCCGTTCCCTGAGCTGAGCCGAGAGGAAGTGATGTGATGGACCCGTTCCCTGAGCTGAGTCGAGAGGAAGTGATGTGATGGACCCGTTCCCTGAGCTGAGCCAAGAGGAAGTGAAGTAGGACCCGTTCCCTGAGCTGAGCTGGAGAGGAAGTGATGTGATGGACCTGTTCCCTGAGCTGAGCCGAGAGGAAGTGATGTGATGGACCCGTTCCCTGAGCTGAGCCAAGAGGAAGTGATGTAGGACCCGTTCCCTGAGCTGAGCCGAGAGGAAGTGATGTGATGGACCCGTTCCCTGAGCTGAGCCGAGAGGAAGTGATGTGATGGACCCGTTCCCTGAGCTGAGTCGAGAGGAAGTGATGTGATGGACCCGTTCCCTGAGCTGAGCCAAGAGGAAGTGAAGTAGGACCCGTTCCCTGAGCTGAGCTGGAGAGGAAGTGATGTGATGGACCTGTTCCCTGAGCTGAGCCGAGAGGAAGTGATGTGATGGACCCGTTCCCTGAGCTGAGCCGAGAGGAAGTGATGTGATGGACCCGTTCCCTGAGCTGAGCTGGAGAGGAAGTGATGTGATGGACCCGTTCCCTGAGCTGAGCTGGAGAGGAAGTGATGTGATGGAACCGTTCCCTGAGCTGAGCCGAGAGGAAGTGATGTGATGGACCCGTTCCCTGAGCTGAGCCGAGAGGAAGTGATGTGATGGACCCGTTCCCTGAGCTGAGCTGGAGAGGAAGTGATGTGATGGACCTGTTCCCTGAGCTGAGCCGAGAGGAAGTGATGTGATGGACCCGTTCCCTGAGCTGAGCCGAGAGGAAGTGATGTGATGGACCCGTTCCCTGAGCTGAGCTGGAGAGGAAGTGATGTGATGGACCCGTTCCCTGAGCTGAGCTGGAGAGGAAGTGATGTGATGGAACCGTTCCCTGAGCTGAGCCGAGAGGAAGTGATGTGATGGACCCGTTCCCTGAGCTGAGCCGAGAGGAAGTGATGTGATGGACCCGTTCCCTGAGCTGAGCTGGAGAGGAAGTGATGTGATGGACCTGTTCCCTGAGCTGAGCCGAGAGGAAGTGATGTGATGGACCCGTTCCCTGAGCTGAGCCGAGAGGAAGTGATGTGATGGACCCGTTCCCTGAGCTGAGCTGGAGAGGAAGTGATGTGATGGAACCGTTCCCTGAGCTGAGCCGAGAGGAAGTGATGTGATGGACCCGTTCCCTGAGCTGAGCCAAGAGGAAGTGATGTGATGGACCCGTTCCCTGAGCTGAGCCGAGAGGAAGTGATGTAGGACCCGTTCCCTGAGCTGAGCCGGAGAGGAAGTGATGTGATGGACCCGTTCCCTGAGCTGAGCCGAGAGGAAGTGATGAGATGGACCCGTTCCCTGAGCTGAGCCGAGAGGAAGTGATGTGATGGACCCGTTCCCTGAGCTGAGCTGGAGAGGAAGTGATGTGATGGAACCGTTCCCTGAGCTGAGCCGAGAGGAAGTGATGTGATGGACCCGTTCCCTGAGCTGAGCCGAGAGGAAGTGATGTAGGACCCGTTCCCTGAGCTGAGCCGGAGAGGAAGTGATGTGATGGACCCGTTCCCTGAGCTGAGCCGAGAGGAAGTGATGTAGGACCCGTTCCCTGAGCTGAGCCGGAGAGGAAGTGATGTGATGGACCCGTTCCCTGAGCTGAGCTGGAGAGAAAGTGATGAGATGGACCCGTTCCCTGAGCTGAGCCGAGAGGAAGTGATGTAGGACCCGTTCCCTGAGCTGAGCCAAGAGGAAGTGAAGTAGGACCCGTTCCCTGAGCTGAGCCGAGAGGAAGTGATGTGATGGACCCGTTCCCTGAGCTGAGCCAAGAGGAAGTGAAGTAGGACCCGTTCCCTGAGCTGAGCCGAGAGGAAGTGATGTAGGACCCGTTCCCTGAGCTGAGCCGAGAGGAAGTGATGTAGGACCCGTTCCCTGAGCTGAGCCAAGAGGAAGTGAAGTAGGACCCGTTCCCTGAGCTGAGCCGAGAGGAAGTGATGTAGGACCCGTTCCCTGAGCTGAGCCAAGAGGAAGTGAAGTAGGACCCGTTCCCTGAGCTGAGCCAAGAGGAAGTGAAGTAGGACCCGTTCCCTGAGCTGAGCCGAGAGGAAGTGATGTAGGACCCGTTCCCTGAGCTGAGCCGAGAGGAAGTGATGTAGGACCCGTTCCCTGAGCTGAGCCAAGAGGAAGTGAAGTAGGACCCGTTCCCTGAGCTGAGCCAAGAGGAAGTGAAGTAGGACCCGTTCCCTGAGCTGAGCCGAGAGGAAGTGATGTAGGACCCGTTCCCTGAGCTGAGCCGGAGAGGAAGTGATGTGATGGACCCGTTCCCTGAGCTGAGCCGAGAGGAAGTGATGAGATGGACCCGTTCCCTGAGCTGAGCCGAGAGGAAGTGATGAGATGGACCCGTTCCCTGAGCTGAGCTGGAGAGGAAGTGATGTGATGGACCCGTTCCCTGAGCTGAGCCGAGAGGAAGTGATGAGATGGACCCGTTCCCTGAGCTGAGCCGAGAGGAAGTGATGAGATGGACCCGTTCCCTGAGCTGAGCCGAGAGGAAGTGATGAGATGGACCCGTTTCCTGAGCTGAGCCGAGAGGAAGTGATGAGATGGACCCGTTCCCTGAGCTGAGCCGAGAGGAAGTGATGTGATGGACCCGTTCCCTGAGCTGAGCCGAGAGGAAGTGATGTAGGACCCGTTCCCTGAGCTGAGCTGGAGAGGAAGTGATGTGATGGACCTGTTCCCTGAGCTGAGCCGAGAGGAAGTGATGTGATGGACCCGTTCCCTGAGCTGAGCCGAGAGGAAGTGATGAGATGGACCCGTTCCCTGAGCTGAGCCGAGAGGAAGTGATGAGATGGACCCGTTCCCTGAGCTGAGCCGAGAGGAAGTGATGTGATGGACCCGTTCCCTGAGCTGAGCCAAGAGGAAGTGATGTGATGGACCCGTTCCCTGAGCTGAGCCGAGAGGAAGTGATGTAGGACCCGTTCCCTGAGCTGAGCCGGAGAGGAAGTGATGTGATGGACCCGTTCCCTGAGCTGAGCCGAGAGGAAGTGATGTGATGGACCCGTTCCCTGAGCTGAGCTGGAGAGAAAGTGATGAGATGGACCCGTTCCCTGAGCTGAGCCGAGAGGAAGTGATGAGATGGACCCGTTCCCTGAGCTGAGCCGAGAGGAAGTGATGAGATGGACCCGTTTCCTGAGCTGAGCCGAGAGGAAGTGATGAGATGGACCCGTTCCCTGAGCTGAGCCGAGAGGAAGTGATGTGATGGACCTGTTCCCTGAGCTGAGCCGAGAGGAAGTGATGTGATGGACCTGTTCCCTGAGCTGAGCCGAGAGGAAGTGATGTGATGGACCCGTTCCCTGAGCTGAGCCGAGAGGAAGTGATGTAGGACCCGTTCCCTGAGCTGAGCTGGAGAGGAAGTGATGTGATGGACCCGTTCCCTGAGCTGAGCCGAGAGGAAGTGATGAGATGGACCCGTTCCCTGAGCTGAGCCGAGAGGAAGTGATGAGATGGACCCGTTCCCTGAGCTGAGCCGAGAGGAAGTGATGTGATGGACCCGTTCCCTGAGCTGAGCCAAGAGGAAGTGATGTGATGGACCCGTTCCCTGAGCTGAGCCGAGAGGAAGTGATGAGATGGACCCGTTCCCTGAGCTGAGCCGAGAGGAAGTGATGAGATGGACCCGTTCCCTGAGCTGAGCCGAGAGGAAGTGATGAGATGGACCCGTTCCCTGAGCTGAGCCGAGAGGAAGTGATGTAGGACCCGTTCCCTGAGCTGAGCCGAGAGGAAGTGATGAGATGGACCCGTTCCCTGAGCTGAGCCGAGAGGAAGTGATGAGATGGACCCGTTCCCTGAGCTGAGCCGAGAGAAAGTGATGAGATGGACCCGTTCCCTGAGCTGAGCTGGAGAGGAAGTGATGTGATGGACCTGTTCCCTGAGCTGAGCCAAGAGGAAGTGATGTGATGGACCCGTTCCCTGAGCTGAGCCGAGAGGAAGTGATGAGATGGACCCGTTCCCTGAGCTGAGCCGAGAGGAAGTGATGTGATGGACCCGTTCCCTGAGCTGAGCCGAGAGAAAGTGATGAGATGGACCCGTTCCCTGAGCTGAGCCAAGAGGAAGTGATGTGATGGACCCGTTCCCTGAGCTGAGCCGAGAGGAAGTGATGAGATGGACCCGTTCCCTGAGCTGAGCCGAGAGGAAGTGATGAGATGGACCCGTTCCCTGAGCTGAGCCGAGAGGAAGTGATGTGATGGACCCGTTCCCTGAGCTGAGCCGAGAGAAAGTGATGTGATGGACCTGTTCCCTGAGCTGAGCCAAGAGGAAGTGATGTGATGGACCCGTTCCCTGAGCTGAGCCAAGAGGAAGTGATGTGATGGACCCGTTCCCTGAGCTGAGCTGGAGAGGAAGTGATGAGATGGACCCGTTCCCTGAGCTGAGCCGAGAGGAAGTGATGAGATGGACCCGTTCCCTGAGCTGAGCTGGAGAGAAAGTGATGAGATGGACCCGTTCCCTGAGCTGAGCCGAGAGGAAGTGATGAGATGGACCCGTTCCCTGAGCTGAGCCGAGAGGAAGTGATGTAGGACCCGTTCCCTGAGCTGAGCCGAGAGGAAGTGATGAGATGGACCCGTTCCCTGAGCTGAGCCGAGAGGAAGTGATGTAGGACCCGTTCCCTGAGCTGAGCCGAGAGGAAGTGATGAGATGGACCCGTTCCTTGAGCTGAGCCGAGAGGAAGTGATGAGATGGACCCGTTCCCTGAGCTGAGCCGGAGAGGAAGTGATGTAGGACCCGTTCCCTGAGCTGAGCCGAGAGGAAGTGATGAGATGGACCCGTTCCTTGAGCTGAGCCGAGAGGAAGTGATGTGATGGACCCGTTCCCTGAGCTGAGCCAAGAGGAAGTGATGTGATGGACCCGTTCCCTGAGCTGAGCTGGAGAGGAAGTGATGAGATGGACCCGTTCCCTGAGCTGAGCCGAGAGGAAGTGATGAGATGGACCCGTTCCCTGAGCTGAGCCGAGAGGAAGTGATGAGATGGACCCGTTCCCTGAGCTGAGCTGGAGAGGAAGTGATGTGATGGACCTGTTCACTGAGCTGAGCTGGAGAGGAAGTGATGCGTGAATAAATGTCCCATAGTCATGTGTTGTACAGAGTGAACCGACTGAATGGGAACAGTCGTTAAATGCTTAACTCAAAGTTATTTATTGATCTCATCAGTGGAAGATTCAGATTTGAGATCCTGTTTATAATTATAAAACATGTGAAACCCCCTGAAGATTACTGTGATCATTTATTAATCACGTTGTGTCATCCAATGAGGTTCATCAAATAAAACCAGCATGCAGCTTTATTTCCCACAGTCTTCTGTGTGCTTCCACTGTGTCTCTGGTCAGAGGTCAGGGGTCAGTAGGGTCAGGTCGGGCCGGGTCGGGTTGTGTGTATCTGTGGGCAGTTTATGTCATCAGATGTACAGTATGTTGTGTGAACGGTTGCGTGCAGAGACCTGATTGTGTGTCACTACAGTGAGGGATTGTGGGAGATTAAATGGGATGATCCTGTAGAGACGGATGGGATTTATCCTGCATTGCATCACAACACTCAAATATCTCTCTCTCTCTCTCACACACACACACACACACGTTCACATTAGTTTTTAACTATGTGAATGTGTTAGATTTTAACTAACTCACATTAGTTAGTTTTAATTACAAAAAAATAAGTACATGCATGAACCGAGAAGCATATTTGTATCCTCAATAAAATAAAATAAAATAAAATAAAATAAAAAACATTTATCCATTAACGAAACGCCTGTTGTGGGACAATTAAATATTCAACAATATTATTGATCTGCCTGCATTGACACCACTATATTAGAACTGAACTGAGCTGGACGATGACATCACTGTTTTCTCCAGAGCGGCTATATATATACTTTTTTTTTTTTTTTACTAAATTCATAACTTTTTTACAACAAAAATGAACCATCACTGAACTTACTTGGACTATGACAATATTTTCTTCTAGATCTGCTGTACAGCCGAAACAAACTTTGTTGCATTATTTTCCTGTTATCACTGTAAAGCTGATTTAAAACAATCAGTATTGTAAAAAGCGCTATATAAATAAAGCTGACTTGACTTGACACACGTCATTCTGCCATTCGGCTTCCATACCAAAGTTGTGCGATTGTAAACGCGATGTTTGTCAGTCAGTCAGCTCAGAAACAGCGTGAAATCGCCCGAGCCTCAGTATATTCGTCATGCAGCCAAACAAAAGATAATGATTTAATTCATCGCAACAAGTGCTTTAGTATTCAAGAAAAACTTCAGAAAGTTTGTGATTTTACCACATATAATCCTTTATTATCGTTATTGTGCGTAAAACCGCCGATGGTCGTTTCTGCTCATTTCCAGTCGATCAGAGTTTGTTTGTTTCCTTCATTGAACTGTCGAATAATTTCCGCTTTAAATCGAGAGAAACATAAACGAGCAGATGATGTGTTACTTCAGGCTGATGCTTTTCTGGAAATCCGATGTTTCAATGTTTCATCTTTCACTCCGTTAAAATCCATCTGTCCATAACGACTTCATAAGAGCTTCTGAAGAGACAGAGACAGAGAGAGAGAGAAATCCCTCCCCTCAGTGTGTGTGTGTGTGTGTGTGTGTGTGTGTGTGTGTGTGTGGCTCAGAATCGCGTGCGAAGAGTCCGGCGTGTCATTCTGTGGAATCCGCCACCTGAAACACAGTATATAACAGCAAACACACACACACACACACACACACAGTCACACACGTCACACACACTCGAGTCTCTTCTCCAGCTCATTCTGCGCTCGATCTTCACTGCAGGTACTTTATTTTGATTTATTGATTATTAGATATCAGCTCTCGCCTTGAATGTATAAGAATGAATCTTTGACTCAGCCATTCATTCATGTGATTGCTGAGTGTGAGCGATGAATGATTGAGAACTGAGATGTGATATGACTGCATGCACGAACCCAACTGTCTATTATGATTATTATTACTGAATGAAGCTGTTGTATGTTTCAGAGCATCAGCTGAAGATGATTCCTCCTGGAGACTGTCTGTACGCTGGGAGAAAGAGGAGGAAACCCGTCCAGAAACAGTTAAGACTCGCACTCTACTGTACATACAGTAGCACACATATATATATATATAGGCTATATATGAAGAGTTCAGATGCAAAAGCCTCTAAGTGCCATCTGAAATTTTCTTCTAGAATGATCATTTTTATCAAGCTCGTATAATGAAGTTCAGTAATTTCACAAAATGACAATTAATAGGTAGTTTTCATTGCCGTTTAAGTGAAATTACTGAACTTAAATATACGAGCTTGATAAAAATGATCATTCTAGAAGAAAATTTCAGATGGCACTTAGAGGCTTTTGCATCTGAACTCTTCATATATATATATATATATATATATTTATTTATATATATTATCATGACCATAAATCATCAGTAACATCTGAAGTGTTTAACAGAAATAAACTCCCCACTGAACATGATTGATCTGAAAGGATCTTGAAACACTTCACTTAATGTAGGGTACATTAAATTTAATATTCAACAATAATATTGATCTCCTGCACTGACACTATTATACAAGAACTGCACTGAGCTGGACGATGCCATCACGGTTTACTCCAGAGCGGCTATATATATATATATATATAAATATAAATATAAATATAAATATAAATGAACTAAATTAATAACTTTTATTTTTATTTTTATTAAAAACAAAAATTAACCATCACTGAACTTCCTTAAGCTGGACTGTGACGCTATTTTCTTCTGGAAACAAACTTTGTTGCATTATTCTCCTGTTATCTCTGTAAAGCTGCTCTGAAACACTCTGTGTTGTAAAAAAGCTCTATATAAATAAATGTGACTTGACTTGATAATATTAACGATTATTATTATTATTATTATTATTATTATTATATGGTAAACAACAAAGTAATGAAAGTGTAAACGCGTATGTGACACCGTGAACATCATAAGAGAAAGTGAGTCAAACTGTCCAGAGTTAGAGATGACTGACAAACAGATCAAATCATATTGAGTTCAGATTAAAGCAAATTAACATTAATAAAACCTCAAAAGGTTTTAAACTGCCTGTAAATGTAGATTCATAACTGTCCTGAGAGGAAGCTTTGCCAGTATTTATGTTGATTAATATATTATTATTATATATATATTTATATATTTGTAGCTGTGCTTTTAACCACTTCAGAAATCAGTCGCTCTAACCCAAGGAAAGCTGAACTTTGTGAAACTGTTGATTTAGTTGGGTTAGGTTAGATTAGGTTAGGTTAGGTTAGGTTAGGTTAGGGTTAGGTTAGGTTAGGTTAGGTTAGGTTAGGTTAGGTTAGGTTAGGGTTAGGTTAGGTTAGATTAGGTTAGGTTAGGTTAGGTTAGGTTAGGTTAGGTTGGGTTAGGTTAGATTAGGTTGGGTTAGGTAAGATTAGGGTTAGGTTAGGTTAGGTTAGGTCAGATTAGGTTATTAACCTTAACCCTAACTGTTGGTTTAGTTGGGTTTGTGTTTATTTGAAAACACCTTCTGCCGTGTGTGTTAGTTTAGTGCTGGATTTATTCTAGATGTTTTTGCTGTCAGGTGAAGTGACCTGTGCTCAGGGTCAGGGGTCAAGGGTCAGTCAGGTGATTCATGTGTTTGATTAAATATTCACCTTTAACCCTCAGAGACTCAAACTGGGAAATTATTGGTGTTTATTTTTAGGAAGCCACTTGTTTGTAAACATCATAATAACTGAACGTTATAGTCGACTCTGACGAAGATCTTTAATACATTATGTTCATTTCTTCTCTTAAAAAAAAAGATTAAGATATTTTTGATGAGATCTGAGAGCTGGATCACTCCTCCATAGGCTTGTAAGACACTATAACTTGCTGGCCCAGAAAATGTATTAAAGACATTGTTAATATAGTCCAAGTGACTCCAGTGGCTCGATCTTAAGTTTATAAAGCGACGAGAATACTTTCTGTGCGCAAAAACAAACAAAAATAACGACTTTAAGCCTTTCACCCTTTAAGTGTGTCATTGGATCTGTCCATGCTGTGTGACGCTGGCACGCTGGGAAAGATCTTCCTCTCAGAGTGTGTGTGTTCTTCATAAGTGTGTGTTGTTGTATCCAGCAGAAAGCCGGCGCCAGCGACGGAGAAGTCGAACCCGTCGAAGCGTCACCGCGAGCGCCTGAACGCCGAGCTGGAGCGCCTGTCGAGTCTGCTGCCCTTCTGTCCCGAGATCATCTCCAAACTCGACAAACTCTCCGTCCTGCGCCTCAGCGTCAGCTACCTGCGCGTCAAGAGCTTCTTCAGCGGTAGGACACGTGTGTGTGTGTGTGTGTGTGAGTGAGGGAGTGTGTGTGAGTGAGGGAGTGTGTGTGTGTGTGTGTGTGTGAGTGAGTGAGTGAGTGAGTGCGTGCGTGCGTGCGAGTGAGGGAGTGTGTGCGAGTGAGGGAGTGTGTGCGAGTGAGGGAGTGTGTGTGTGTGTGTGTGTGTGTGTGTGTGTGTGAGTGAGTGAGTGAGTGTGCGTGTGTGTGTGTGCGTGTGTGTGTGTGAGTGTGTGAGAGGGAGTGAGGGAGTGCGTGAGTGAGTGAGTGTGTGTGAGTGTGTGTGAGTGCGTGTGAGTGAGTGTGAGTGCGTGTGTGTGTGTGTGTGAGTGCGTGTGTGTGAGTGCGTGTGTGTGTGTGTGAGTGTGTGTGTGTGTGTGAGTGTGTGTGTGAGTGTGTGTGTGTGTGTGTGTGTGAGTGAGTGAGTGAGTGAGAGTGAGGGAGTGTGTGTGTGTGTGTGTGTGTGTGTGTGTGTGTGTGTGTGTGTGTGAGTGAATGAATGACTGTCTATGTGTGTGTGTGTGTGTGTGCGCATATTTTCCCATCACCACTAGAGGGTGTATGAGAGACTCAGGGAATGCTGGGATCTGTAAACGGCTGCAAGTGTTTGTGTCTCTAACATTTAATAACTGATGTTGAATTTACTGTAAGAAATAGCGCTTGCTTTGGAAGAGCCGGAATCGTCTCCCAGACTGAGGAATATTGATGCTCAGCTTCATGGACATGATTGTGATCACATTATGAAGGGGTTCTGCAGTTATGAGTCATATTACAGTTGTGTTTAGACCTTCATATCACCGTACAGACACACGTTATTGATTGACTGCAGGAAGCGTGCAGGATGACTGAAACACTTATTTAACACACACTCAAAGACCAGAACTTTTATATACAGCAAAAGTGTTTTTCCAGAGAGACTTACTCCGCACTCATCACACACATCTTAGTGTCCTGCATCTACTACTGAGGAATGCTGACATTCATT
Source organism: Squalius cephalus (assembly GCA_022829025.1). Taxonomy (NCBI): domain Eukaryota; kingdom Metazoa; phylum Chordata; class Actinopteri; order Cypriniformes; family Leuciscidae; genus Squalius; species Squalius cephalus. Next base: position 31,888,447 of record CM040815.1, read on the forward strand.
ACAAATAAATAGACAATTCTAATAAATGTGCTTTATAAAAAAAAAAAAAATCTAAATAATTGATTTACTGAAATGTAAAAACTCTCGTATGTCTTCTTATAAATTCATCAGTGTCATTATTAGAAATATCTCATTATAGTTGAGAAATATCTCACAACTGTTGATCACATGAGCAGATAAACACTGTTCATCTCAGAAACCGTGTTATTAAACAGAAGAACTCAGTCATGCGGATCGTGTGTGTGTGTGTGTGTGTGTGTGTTCAGCGGTGTTCGGTCCGTCGTCCTGATGCTCTTTGCTCTGAATGTGACTCTCAGTCCTGAGAGGAAACGCTTGAGCAAGAAGTGTCTGAAGTCTAATCCTGTACAACCCAGGAGAAGGAAGAAGATCAGATCCGGCACAGGAACAGAGACGTCAGCGTTCGCGCGCGTGTGTGTGTGTGTGTGTGTTTGAAGAACAAGAAACTCTTCAGGACGCGTAAAACATGTGGAGAGAAACCACAACGCTTCCGTGTGCATGTGTCGCAACAAACAAAACACCTCGAGTTACCATGGCAATATACAAACTCGACAATTATTTGCGTAATTATTATTATTTAAAATTTTTATTATAATTATTCCAGAACAAATAATAATAATACAGAATACAGAATCTACAGAATTAATTATAATATGTATGGTTTTAATTCATAAACATGAGTGTGTGTTAAAGACTTAAAGTGTGTGTGTGTGTGTGTGTGTGTGTGTGTGTGTGGGTGTGTGTTCAGCGTGTGTTAAAGACTCAGTGTTTGTTTGTGTTTGTGTGTGTGTGTGTGTGTGTGTGTGTTCAGCGTGTCAAGTCAAGTCATCTTCATTTATATAGCGCTTTTAACAATGTAGATTGTCTCAAAGCAGCTTTACAGAGATAAACGTATAATTTAAGGTAAGATTGTTTTGGCTTTATAGCGGTTCTTTAATAAAGTTATTTTCCAGCTAAAGTTAGTTTTGATTGATTCGCTTCCGTCGCAACGATCATTAGTTATTTAATTAGGGGCCGCTAAGACGACACCATTCTCTCTACACAGACTTTAAACGCGAACCTGTGAGAAACGCTGATGGCGTTCACATGCGCATTAAGAATTGGTTCTATAGTTATGTGCGTTTGAATATATGTGCGCAGGTTTGGAATTCCCTACAAACCAAGCCTAAACAAAGTACTGGTGTTTCCTTATACATTTTGATACAGAATTTTATTTTATTTTATCAATTCGGGGTAGATACGCGAATTGAGTTTCCCGACAACGCTTTATCTGTAGAGTGGTAGTGGGATCCTCCATAGGGAGAGACTAGTTGGCACTTCAGCACTGCGTTGGATCGGGTCCAGGCGAAGGTCCTTCATCAGATCTGGATACGGCCTGGATCCGGCAGGCTGTGGGAAAACCTCGGGATAAACAAAGACACTAAAATTAGCGTAGATGCCATTCTTCTTATGATGTAACGAGTACATCAGGATTTATGGGAAGTGTTCCTGGTTCCAGCTGACCTAATCTATGCAGCCTAACACTGAATTATAGAAGTCTATAATGTATTATGTGAATGCTAGATCAAAGAGATGTGTTTTTAGTCTAGCTTTAAACTGACAGAGTGTGTCTGCTTCCCGGACAATGGTAGGAAGACTGTTCCAGAGTTTTTTCGATGAGAGCATATGACGTAATTTAGATATATTTTTAACACTAATAGAGAGACACAACCACGATCGGATGATAAGAGCAAATCATTTGTGACTCTAATGAGAGCTGTCTCGGTACTATGGTACGGTCTAAATCCTGACTGGAAATCCTCCAGATATGATTTCTTTCAAGAAAGGAACACAGTTGTGAGGATACTGCCTTTTCTAATATCTTTGACAGAAAAGGTAGATTCGAGATCGGCCTGTAATTGAATAATTCTGTAGGATCAAGTTGCGGTTTTTTAACAAGCGGTTTAATCATAGCCAGCTTAAAGTTTTTGGTGCGTATCCTAGAGACAAAGATGAATTAATGATATTAAGAAGAGGATCTGTGACCTCTGGAAGCATCTCTTTCAGTAGCTTAGTCGGTATAGGGTCTAACATACATGTTGTAGATTTAGATGATTTAACGAGTTTAGTAAATTCTTCCTCTCCTATAGCAACGAATGAATCAGGGAGACTACTGATGTGATACTGTAGTAGACGGTTGCATAGTTATAATTTTCTCCCTGATATTATCAATCTTATAAGTGAAGAAGTTCATAAAGTCATTACTGCTGTGCTGCTTGGAAACTTCTGGGCTTGAAGCTTTATATTTCGTTAGTTTAGCCACCGTTTCAAATAAATACCTAGGATTATGTTTATTTTCTTCTAATAGGGTTGAAAAATAAGCAGATCTAGCAGCTTTTAAAGCCTCTCTGTAAGTAATCGAGCTCTCCTTCCATGAAATGCGAAATACCTCTAGTTTTGTTTTCTTCCAGTTGCGCTCCATCTCTCTGGCTGCTCTCTTAAGGGCCCGAGTGTGCTCGTTCACGGCGTTGGACTATTTTCTTTAATCTTCTTTAAGTGCAACGGAGCAACTGTGTCTAAAGTGCTGGAAAAGAGAGAGTTAAAAGTTTCTGTTGCAATATCTAGTTCTTCTAAGCTATCTGAGATGCTGAGATGATGAAACTGATTAGGAAGATTATTAATAAAGCAATCTTTAGTGGCAGAAGTGATAGGTCTCACATATTTATAACACGGAGTCTGCTTTGCAGCCTTGGCTAAATGTAATTTACATGAGACTAGGTAATGATCTGAGATGTCATCGCTCTGCTGCAGAATTTCAACGGCATCAACATCTATTCCGTGTGATAATATTAGATCTAGAGTATGATTACGACGATGAGTAGGTCCTGACACGTGTTGTCTAACTCCAATTGAATTTACAATGTCTTTAAATGCCAATCCCAATGCATCTTTTTCATTATCGATGTGTATATTAAAATCACCAACAATTAGTACTTTATCTGCAGTCAATATTAATTCTGATAGAAAGTCTGCAAATTCTTTGATAAAGTCTGTATGGTGCCCTGGTGGCCTGTATACAGTAGCCAGCACAAATCTCAAACGTGATTTATCATTTATACTATATATGTTTACATTAAGTACTAACACTTCAAAAGAATTATATTTAAAACTTGATTTCTTAGTGGTTTTGAAAATATTACTATAAATTACAGCAACTCCTCCCCCTTTGCGTTTCAGACGAGGCTCATGTTTATAACAGTAATCTTGCGGGGTGGACTCATTTAAAGTAATGTAATCGTTTGGTTTTAGCCAGGTTTCTGTCAAACACAGCACATCTAGGTTATTATCTGAAATCATATCATTAACAACGAGTGCTTTTGAAGTAAGCGATCGAATATTCAGCAACCCAAGCTTTAGCATTTGCTCATCTGTATTATAGCTGTTTTTTATTTGTTGAACATCAATTAAATTTTTAACCTTAGATGGGTTTAAACGTTTTTTGGATTTCCAAATTCGGGGAACAGACACAGTCTCTATATGATGATAGCTAGGTGAAAGAGGCTTTATGTGATGGGATTTATCTGACCTGGGTAACGCGAGGCCGCTAGCAGACAGTCGGTTTAGCCAGTCTGTCTGCTTCCTGACCTGAGCCCCAGATTGTCATGTTTGAGCTCTAAGACTATGAGCCATATTACTAGAGAGAAGAGCAGCACCATCCCAGGAGGGATGAATACCATCTCTTTTCAACAGGTCAGGTCTGCCCCAAAAACTTTTCCAATTGTCTATAAATTCTATATTATTAAGCGGACACCACTTAGACAGCCAACCGTTAAGAGAACACAATCTACTAACTATCTCATCACTCCTGCGAACAGGAAGGGGGCCAGAGCAAATTACAGTGCTTGACATCGTACTTGTGAGTTCACACACTTCTTTAATATTAATTTTGGTGATCTCCGCCCTAACCCTAACCCTAACCCTAACACTTTTAAATTTGCTTTGATGTCAGGCGCTCTGGCTCCCGGCAAACATGTGACTATGGTGGCTGGTGTCTCTATTTTCACGTTCCGTGTAATAGAATCGCCAATAACTAGGGCACAATCAACAGAACTCTCAGTGGGTGTTTCACTGAGCGGGGCAAATCGATTTGTTATGGTAATCGGAACGGAAGAGTGTTTTTTTTGATCCGCGACTAGAGCGATCCCTCACTGTCACCCATTTGCCCGGCTGCTCAGGCACTAATTCAGCTGGAACCGCACCGTGTAAAGAGTTCACTATGCTAGGCGCATCCAAAATAGTATCTGAAGCTCTAGCACTCTTACTATCCTCAATTAAAGTTTGGATGCGTGTCTCTAGTTCTGAAATCTTCTCCGTTAGCCTAACTGTCTCCTTGCATTTATCACATATAAATCCTATATTGCCGACAGAGAAGGCTATGCTAAACATGTGACATGAAGTGCAGGTGACAATAACAGGAAAAGACATTACTCACCGTGTTTGTTGAGTGATTCTTACTCACCTGAGCTTTTTATGAACTCAAAGGCGCGGGCGCGCGAGAGAAAAATAAATAAATAAAAATAGCTGCGCGCACGGGTGGAGCGTTAACAGGCTAGCGAATTACTAGACTAGCGTGTTGTGCTAGTAGTAACGGAAGCTAGCTATGTCAGGTTAATCTGAGATGTTGGGTAAGCTGTATTTAGTAGTAGTATAAACAACTAGAAATTGTAGTAAATGATGGTTCAAAACAAGGAAATACGAGGCTAAGACGGAGCTTACAGCACCGAAGCAAACACACTCACAGCAGGCAGCGAGGCAGACAGGAGCAATCCTGTCTGCTGAAAAAGCGTGTGTTAAAGACTCAGTGTTTGTGTGTGTGTGTGTGTGTGTGTTCAGCGTGTGTTAAAGACTCAGTGTTTGTTTGTGTGTGTGTGTGTGTGTTCAGCGTGTGTTAAAGACTCAGTGTTTTTTGTGTTTGTGTGTGTGTGTGTGTGTGTGTGTGTGTGTGTTCAGCGTGTGTTAAAGACTCAGTGTTTGTGTGTGTGTGTGTGTGTGTGTGTGTGTGTGTGTTCAGCGTGTGTTAAAGACTCAGTGTTTGTGTGTGTGTGTGTGTGTGTGTTCAGCGTGTGTTAAAGACTCAGTGTTTGTTTGTGTGTGTGTGTGTGTGTGTGTGTGTTCAGCGTGTGTTAAAGACTCAGTGTTTGTGTGTGTGTGTGTGTGTGTGTTCAGCGTGTGTTAAAGACTCAGTGTTTGTTTGTGTGTGTGTGTGTGTGTTCAGCGTGTGTTAAAGACTCAGTGTTTGTTTGTGTGTGTGTGTGTGTGTGTGTTCAGCGTGTGTTAAAGACTCAGTGTTTGTGTGTGTGTGTGTGTGTGTGTTCAGCGTGTGTTAAAGACTCAGTGTTTGTTTGTGTGTGTGTGTGTGTGTGTGTGTGTTCAGCGTGTGTTAAAGACTCAGTGTGTGTGTGTGTGTGTGTGTGTTCAGCGTGTGTTAAAGACTCAGTGTTTGTGTGTGTGTGTGTGTGTGTGTTCAGCGTGTGTTAAAGACTCAGTGTTTGTTTGTGTGTGTGTGTGTGTGTGTGTGTGTTCAGCGTGTGTTAAAGACTCAGTGTTTGTTTGTGTGTGTGTGTGTGTGTGTGTGTGTGTGTTCAGCGTGTGTTAAAGACTCAGTGTTTGTGTGTGTGTGTGTGTGTGTTCAGCGTGTGTTAAAGACTCAGTGTTTGTGTGTGTGTGTGTGTGTGTGTTCAGCGTGTGTTAAAGACTCAGTGTTTGTATGTGTGTGTGTGTGTGTGTGTTTGCTCATGGAGTCAGTGGAGTGGAAGGCTCTGTTGGCCAACACCAGTGTTCGTCTGTCAGAGGAGATTCTCGTCAGCCGCGGGGAATCAAACGCTTCGTGTTTCTGATCTGAGCAAATCCAGGTTCACATTCGCTGGGTTTGAGTGTGTGTGTGTGTTCAGCGTGTGTTAAAGACTGGATGAAGGAGCCGCTGGGTTTGAATGTGTGTTTGTCATCATTCTTTTACAAAGATAATCACACAAAATGATTATATTCCAACACAATCTCTCACTGTTTTGACAACTTCAGCCTGCTCTGAATCTGCCGACTGGCTAGTTGGATTGAATACTTCTAATCAATTTGAGAAAAATCTTAATATAAAAATAAAAATATTTATTTAAAAACAAACGAAATTTTTTTTTGGAGGATAAATAATTTTCAGAAATGTATCATCTTAGATTGTGTTTTAATATGCCAGAATTCTGGTTTTATTTATTATTATTTTATTTATTTATTTTATTATCTTTTATTATTATTATTCATTTAGAATTTTGTCAGTTTGTCTTCTGCTGCTCTGTCAGGATTTACGGATGAATTATCATGGATTATTGTTGCTTTCACTCTTCTGAAGATCATCCGCCAAACGTCCACATGAGCTCAGAGTTCACAGGTCACATCATGGACTCTGATGAGTGTGAGGATTAACGAGATCTGTTAATGAGCTCATGAAGAATCACACACTTTCGTGAGTTTAGAGATCTGTGTGAAAGAATATTTCCCTCTTTAATTGATCTGATCGTATGACTCTGACACACAACAAATATCAAGATCAGGGATCAAATATCAGGGATTTTTCTTTTTTTAAGAGTCTAAGTAATTTTTCCATCCAGAGTTGTATTCTCTTTGAAGTAGTGTGTGTGTGTGTGTGTGTGTGTGTGTGTGTGTGTGTGTGTGAAGCTGGGAAATGAAGGCCAATGGAAAGACAGAATTGCAGGCATCAGGAAAAGTGAGGCGTGTGTGGCGTGTGTGTGTATGTGGCGTGTATCATGGCATGTGTATCATGGCATGTGTTGCGTGACTGGTGTGTGTATCATGGCGTGTGTGTATGATGGCGTGTGTTGCGTGACTGGTGTGTGTATGATGGCGTGTGTTGTGTGACTGGTGTGTGTATCATGGCATGTGTTGCGTGACTGGTGTGTGTATCATGGCTGTTGCGTGACTGGTGTGTGTATCATGGTGTGTGTTGCGTGACTGGTGTGTGTCTCATGGTGTGTGTTGCGTGACTGGTGTGTATCATGGCGTGTGTTGCGTGACTGGTGTGTGTATCATGGCGTGTGTTGCGTGACTGGTGTGTGTATCATGGTGTGTGTTGCGTGACTGGTGTGTGTCTCATGGCGTGTGTTGCGTGACTGGTGTGTGTATCATGGCATGTGTTGCGTGACTGGTGTGTGTATCGTGGCGTGTGTGTATGATGGCGTGTGTTGCGTGACTGGTGTGTGTATCATGGCGTGTGTTGCGTGACTGGTGTGTGTATCATGGTGTGTGTTGCGTGACTGGTGTGTGTATCATGGTGTGTGTTGCGTGACTGGTGTGTGTCTCATGGCGTGTGTTGCGTGACTGGTGTGTGTATCATGGCTGTTGCGTGACGTGTGTGTTGCGTGACTGGTGTGTGTCTCATGGCGTGTGTTGCGTGACTGGTGTGTGTATCATGGCTGATGCGTGACTGGTGTGTGTATCATGGTGTGTATTGCGTGACTGGTGTGTGTCTCATGGCGTGTGTTGCGTGACTGGTGTGTGTATCATGGTGTGTATTGCGTGACTGGTGTGTGTCTCATGGCGTGTGTTGCGTGACTGGTGTGTGTATGATGGTGTGTGTTGCGTGACTGGTGTGTGTATCATGGCGTGTGTTGTGTGACTGGTGTGTGTATCATGGCTGTTGCGTGACTGGTGTGTGTATCATGGTGTGTGTTGCGTGACTGGTGTGTGTATCATGGTGTGTGTTGCGTGACTGGTGTGTGTATCATGGTGTGTGTTGCGTGACTGGCGTGTGTTGCGTGACTGGTGTGTGTATCATGGCGTGTGTTGCGTGACTGGTGTGTGTATCATGGTGTGTGTTGCGTGACTGGTGTGTGTCTCATGGCGTGTGTTGCGTGACTGGTGTGTGTATGATGGTGTGTGTTGCGTGACTGGTGTGTGTATCATGGCGTGTGTTGTGTGACTGGTGTGTGTATCATGGCTGTTGCGTGACTGGTGTGTGTATCATGGTGTGTGTTGCGTGACTGGTGTGTGTCTCAAGGCGTGTGTTGCGTGACTGGTGTGTGTATCATGGCGTGTGTTGCGTGACTGGTGTGTGTATCATGGCTGTTGCGTGACTGGTGTGTGTATCATGGTGTGTGTTGCGTGACTGGTGTGTGTATCGTGACGTGTGTTGTGTGACTGGTGTGTGTATGATGGTGTGTGTTGCGTGACTGGTGTGTGTATGATGGCGTGTGTTGCGGGACTGGTGTGTGTATCATGGTGTGTGTTGCGTGACTGGTGTGTGTCTCATGGCGTGTGTTGCGTGACTGGTGTGTGTATCGTGACGTGTGTGTATGATGGCGTGTGTTGCGTGACTGGTGTGTATCTCATGGCGTGTGTTGCGTGACTGGTGTGTGTCTCATGGCGTGTGTTGCGTGACTGGTGTGTGTATGATGGCGTGTGTTGTGTGACTGGTGTGTGTATGATGGTGTGTGTTGTGTGACTGGTGTGTGTATCGTGACGTGTGTTGCGTGACTGGTGTGTGTATCATGGCTGTTGCGGGACTGGTGTGTGTATCATGGTGTGTGTGTATGATGGCGTGTGTGGCGTGACTGGTGTGTGTATGATGGCGTGTGTTGTGTGACTGGTGTGTGTATCGTGACGTGTGTTGCGTGACTGGTGTGTGTATCATGGCTGTTGCGGGACTGGTGTGTGTATCATGGTGTGTGTTGCGTGACTGGTGTGTGTCTCATGGCGTGTGTTGCGTGACTGGTGTGTGTATCGTGACGTGTGTTGTGTGACTGGTGTGTGTATGATGGTGTGTGTTGCGTGACTGGTGTGTGTATCATGGCGTGTGTTGCGTGACTGGTGTGTGTCTCATGGCGTGTGTTGCGTGACTGGTGTGTGTCTCATGGCGTGTGTTGCGTGACTGGTGTGTGTATCATGGTGTGTGTTGCGTGACTGGTGTGTGTACCATGGCGTGTGTGTATGATGGCGTGTGTTGCGTGACTGGTGTGTGTGTATCATGGCGTGTGTGTATGATGGCGTGTGTTGCATGACTGGTGTGTGTATCATGGCGTGTGTGTATGATGGCGTGTGTTGCGTGACTGGTGTGTGTATCATGGTGTGTGTTGCGTGACTGGTGTGTGTCTCATGGTGTGTGTTGCATGACTGGTGTGTGTATCATGGTGTCTGTTGTGTGACTGGTGTGTGTATCGTGGCGTGTGTGTATGATGGCGTGTGTTGCGTGACTGGTGTGTGTATCATGGTGTGTGTTGCGTGACTGGTGTGTGTCTCATGGTGTGTGTTGCATGACTGGTGTGTGTATCATGGTGTCTGTTGTGTGACTGGTGTGTGTATCGTGGCGTGTGTGTATGATGGCGTGTGTTGCGTGACTGGTGTGTGTATCATGGTGTGTGTTGCGTGACTGGTGTGTGTCTCATGGTGTGTGTTGCATGACTGGTGTGTGTATCATGGTGTCTGTTGTGTGACTGGTGTGTGTCTCATGGCGTGTGTGTATGATGGCGTGTGTTGCGTGACTGGTGTGTGTATCATGGTGTGTGTGTATGATGGCGTGTGTTGCGTGACTGGTGTGTGTATCATGGTGTGTGTTGTGTGACTGGTGTGTGTCTCATGGTGTGTGTTGCATGACTGGTGTGTGTATGATGGTGTGTGTTGCGTGACTGGTGTGTGTCTCATGGTGTCTGTTGTGTGACTGGTGTGTGTATCATGGCGTGTGTTGCGTGACTGGTGTGTGTATCATGGTGTGTGTTGCGTGACTGGTGTGTGTCTCATGGTGTGTGTTGCATGACTGGTGTGTGTATCATGGTGTCTGTTGTGTGACTGGTGTGTGTATCGTGGCGTGTGTGTATGATGGCGTGTGTTGTGTGACTGGTGTGTGTATGATGGCGTGTGTGTATGATGGCATGTGTTGTGTGACTGGTGTGTGTATGATGGCGTGTGTGTATGATGGCATGTGTTGCGTGACTGGTGTGTGTATGATGGCGTGTGTTGTGTGACTGGTGTGTGTATGATGGCGTGTGTGTATGATGGCATGTGTTGTGTGACTGGTGTGTGTATGATGGCGTGTGTGTATGATGGCATGTGTTGCGTGACTGGTGTGTGTATCATGGCGTGTGTTGCGTGACTGGTGTGTGTATGATGGCTGGTGTGTGTATGATGGCGTGTGTTGCGTGACTGGTGTGTGTATGATGGCGTGTGTTGCGTGACTGGTGTGTGTATGATGGCGTGTGTTGCGTGACTGGTGTGTGTATGATGGTGTGTGTTGCGTGACTGGTGTGTGTATCGTGACGTGTGTTGCGTGACTGGTGTGTGTATGATGGCGTGTGTTGCGTGACTGGTGTGTGTATGATGGCGTGTGTTGCGTGACTGGTGTGTGTATGATGGCGTGTGTTGCGTGACTGGTGTGTGTATGATGGCGTGTGTTGCGTGACTGGTGTGTGTATCGTGACGTGTGTTGCGTGACTGGTGTGTGTATGATGGCGTGTGTTGCGTGACTGGTGTGTGTATGATGGCGTGTGTTGCGTGACTGGTGTGTGTATTGTGACGTGTGTTGCGTGACTGGTGTGTGTATGATGGCGTGTGTTGCGTGACTGGTGTGTGTATGATGGCGTGTGTTGCGTGACTGGTGTGTGTATCATGGCGTGTGTTGCGTAACTGGTGTGTGTTGTGATCCTGAAGCGTTTGAGGAAGATCTTCTAAAGTGTTGTAAACAGACGCTTCACTAGAGCTGTGATTGGCTGCGTGTCATGACATCATCGGCCTGAGACTGTAATGCTGAATCTGAGAATCTGTCCGTTATATTTCTCTTTATCCTTCAGTCATATTCTATATCCTAACCCTAACCTAGCCCTATATTTCTCTTTATCCTTCAGTCATATTCTATATCCTAACCCTAACCTAACCCTATATTTCTCTTTATCCTTCAGTCATATTCTATATCCTAACCCTAACCTAACCCTATATTTCTCTTTATCCTTCAGTCATATTCTATATCCTAACCCTAACCTAACCCTATATTTCTCTTTATCCTTCAGTCATATTCTATATCCTAACCCTAACCTAACCCTATATTTCTCTTTATCCTTCAGTCATATTCTATATCCTAACCCTAACCCTAGCCCTATATTTCTCTTTATCCTTCAGTCATATTCTATATCCTAACCCTAACCTAACCCTATATTTCTCTTTATCCTTCAGTCATATTCTATATCCTAACCCTAACCTAACCCTATATTTCTCTTTATCCTTCAGTCATATTCTATATCCTAACCCTAACCTAACCCTATATTTCTCTTTATCCTTCAGTCATATTCTATATCCTAACCCTAACCTAGCCCTATATTTCTCTTTATCCTTCAGTCATATTCTATATCCTAACCCTAACCTAGCCCTATCTTTCTCTTTATCCTTCAGTCATATTCTGTGAGTCAGCGTTTGTCCTTCATTATTCTGTGAGATTATTTCATCAGGCTGTTTTTCTGCTCATGTTTCTGAATCTCCACTTTTGGGTCTGAAGATTCTATCGTGGTGCAAATGGAGGAAGTCGATTGGAGAAGTGGGCATGTCAACCACACACCTCTGTTCTGATTGGCTGCAAGGCTGATGATGTCACAGACAGAGAGGTTTAATTTAAGATACTCAGTCCATATTTTGGCTGTAACTTTTGTTCTGAAAAGCGTTCAGCGTGTACAGCCGCTGGAATATTCTGCGGTCGTTATTATTCTGCATTTGTTGTGATTCGATGAAGTCACTCATGCTCCTCACAGAAGCAGCTTCTGTGTGTGTGTGTGCGTGCGTGTGTGTGCGTGCGTGTGTGTGTGTGCGTGTGTGTGTGTTCATCCATGCTAATTTTTATTGTGTTATTTTAGTATCATTGATATCCTATTATAGTGTTTACTAATATTTTGAATAAGTTTAAATTGTTATATTTTGTTTTCACTTTCAATTTTAAAGGTACACTATGTAACTTTTGGTCCTCTAGGGGTTAAAAAACAAAACTGTGTGTACATACAGTACTGAACATTTGAAGTGGATGAAAAAAGTTAATCAAAGTTGTCCAAAGACAAGAATAAGTATTGTTAAAAATTCATGTACAACTTTGATGAAAGGTTTTGATCCACTTTAAATGTTGACTACTGTATTTTGCAGAAGAACATTGTTCTGGTTGTGCTTGCTCCGTGTGACTGGGCGGATGAATATGATCTTCACAGTAGAGAACGCTTTACAGTGAATGTGGCAGTTCCTCTGTCCAGTAAAACACCATCATATCCGCTTTTACAACATTCCCAATCCCTCAGTTCTGGTCATCTCCTAAAGCCAAGCTGATGTTGATTCCAGCAGACTCTCCTCTGTTCTCACACACACACACACACACACACACACACTCTCACTCACTCACTCACTCACTCACTCACTCACTCACTCACTCACTCACTCACTCACTCACTCACTCTGTCTCTCTCTCTCTCTCTCTCTCTCAATTCAATTCAATTCAATTCAAAATTGCTTTATTGGCATGACTGTACATATTACAATATTGCCAAAGCTTGTAAAAGACATCAAAATAATAAAATATTACAACATAACTTAAATCTAAATGTACTACTTAAATTAATTGTACAAATTAACAGTGTAACAAATTATAATATCTGTAAACATTTTACACCATAGTGTTTTAACATATATACAAATTATAGTATCGGAACATTTTATACCACAGTGTTTTAACATACACACACACACACGTCACTGAAGGTCACTGTGGTGGACAGTGGGGAAACACACTGAGGTCAGACACACACATTACACACACATTCACCTGCTGTCTCTCAGGCTGTGGCACACACACACGTATCTGGCAGTGAGTGCTGCTGTCTGTCCCTCTCCTAGCAGGATCTTCATCTGATCTACTTCAGTCATGGCTGTGAAGTTCTGTATTACGTTAGTGAGTTTGCTAAAGTAGAGTTCTCTGACTGAACTGTATTTGTGACAGTGAAGGAGGAAGTGCGTCTCTGTCTCGACCTCTCCTGTCGTACAGTGAACACACACCCTCTGCTCTCGGGGTAACCAGCTCTTCCTGTGTCTGCCCGTCTCGATGGCTAGACTGTGTTCACTCAGCCTGTACCGGCTCAGGATCCGTCTCTGCTTTGTGTCTCTCACACTCTGGAGATATTCTTCGAGTTCATAATTTGATTTCAGATTTCGATAGAATTGTAATTTACTTTGTGTTTTAGTTTCCTGATCCCAATGTTCCAGATATGAATTTTTAGACTGTTTGATAATTTGGTTTATTCTGATGTTAGTGTGAGAAGCAGTGCTGGTCTGAGACTGGTTAGTGTTAGTAGGGTTAGTCGGGTTAGTGAGTCTCAGGACCAGCTGACTGAGGGGACTCTTTTCGGGGTTCAGTTCTTGGGTTTGTAGAGCTTTAAAATGTAGCGATTCTGTGGGACTTGATTTTAGATGCATCCAGAATTTGAGGGATCTTTTTTGCATATTGATAATCAATGGGAATCGGCCTAATTCTGCCCTGCATGCATTATTGGGTGTTTTCCTTTGTAGTTTTAGAATCATTTTGCAGAATTCAGTGTGTAGGGCTTCTGTTGGATGCCTGTCCCATCTAGTGTAGCTCTGATCACTGAGTGGACCCCAAACCTCACTTCCATACAGCGCAATGGGCTGAATTACACTATCAAAGATTTTACACCAGATTGGAATCGGTAATTCAATGTTTTGGAATTTTTTCTTAATTGCGTAGAGAGCTCTTCGAGCTTTATCTTTAAGAGCATTCACTGCCACACTGAAACTCCCCGATGCAGTGATGACCAGGCCGAGGTAAGTGTGTGTGTGTGTGTGTGTGTGTGTGTGTGCAGTGATGACCAGGCCGAGGTAAGTGTACTGCATCGTGTGCTCTAGGGCGGTGCTGCCTAGGCTGAACTGGTATCTGTGTTCCTGACATCTGGGCTTCTTCTGAAAGACCATAACGTTGGTCTTGGTGAGGTTGACTGCCAGGGCCCAGTTCTGGCAGTAGTTCTCCAGCAGGTCCAGGTGCTGCTGTAGTCCCTGTGCAGTGGGTGACAGCAGCACCAGGTCGTCTGCGTACAGCGAGAGCTTGATGCTCCTGTCCTGTAGAGTGAGTCCAGGGCCCGTAGACTGCTCCAGCTGCACCGCTAGTTCATTAATGTAGATGTTGAACAGCGTTGGACTCAGCCCACAGCCCTGCCGCACTCCTCTTTTCTGGGTGAAGAATTCTGTGTGTTTGTTGCCAATTCGTATTGCACATTTGTTGTTCGAATACATTGATTTTATAGTGTCATAAACTTTACCCCCTACACCACTTTGTAAAAGTTTATAATATAATCCGTTGTGCCAAATAGAATCAAATGCTTTTTTGAAATCGACAAAGCATGCAAATATTTTTCCGTTTTTGGTCTGTTTTACGTGTTTATTGATTAGGGTGTGTAGGGTGTAAATGTGGTCAGTAGTTCTGTGATTTGGAACGAAGCCAATCTGACTCGAGCTCAGGACATTGTGTTCGTTAAGGAAGCTTACAATTCTATTGTTTAAAATACTGCTAAATAACTTCCCCAGATTACTGCTCACACAAATGCCTCTGAAATTATTAGGGTCCAATTTATCTCCACTCTTATGAATTGGGGTAATAAGTCCTTGGCTCCAGATGTCAGGAAAACAGCCTGAACTGAGTACAGTGTTGAACAGTTTGAGCACGGCCGCCTGCAGCTCAGGTGTGCTGTGTTTCAGCATCTCTCCTAGAATGCTGTCAGGACCACAAGATTTCTTTCCTTTTAGGCTTTTGAGTTTGTTTGTCAATTCTTCGTGTGTAATTGGGAAGTCAAGTGGATTTTGATTATTTTTAATTGTCTCTTCAAGAGTTTGTAGATTTTGTTTGATCAGATTATAATTATCATTAAGTTGGTTTGATGGGATTTCTTTATACAAGTTTTCAAAATGATTTGTCCAAATTTCTCCATCTTGTATTGGCAGGTCTTGTGGTTTCGTTGTGCTCAGATTGTTCCACATATCCCAGAACTGATTCTGATTTATTGAATGTTCTAATTCTTCTATACTTTTGGTCAGATGGTGTTGCTTTTTCACTCTAATTGTGTCTTTATATATTTTTAGTTTAGAAAAGTATTCAGTTCTTATCTCAGTGTTGTTTGGTTCTTTATGTTTCAGATTTGATAATTTTCTAAGTTGTTTTCTTAATGTTTTGCAGTCTGAGTCAAACCATTTTTCATCTTTTGGAGTATTTTTAGTGTATTTTTTGCCTTTCTTTTTCAATTCACTTTTATGTGCTGCTTTTTTAAATATGTAATTTATTTCGTTTGTAGCCGAATTAACACCATCTTTAGTTGTTTCGAATTTCTTATTAATAAATGTATTTATTAGATTTTTTAGTTCTTCAGAGCTGAGGGCTTGGACAAATTTGTCTGCGCTGTCTGGAGCCCATCTGTACCTCTGCTGGACCGGATACATTTGGCAGGTTTCCGGCCTGTTTTGTTCTGGTGTGTGATGTGTTTTGATATAGATGTTAGTTTGGTTATGGTCAGAAAGCGGAGTTTGCTGTTTGACAGTGAATGCATTGAAGGAGGAAGGGTCCATGTCAGTGATGGCATAGTCAACTACACTAGCTCCAAGACCTGAACAACACGTGAACCTCCCTAAAGAGTCCCCTCTGATCCGGCCGTTCAGGATGTACAGGCCTGAGGCTCGGCAGAGCTGCACCAACTCTCTACCGCTTCTATTCACTGTTTGATCAAGGTTGTTTCTCGGTGGAAGTTTTCTTGTGAGACTCGGGGGGTTTTGGCCAAACACATGTTCATTGCCCTTTGGATCTATGACATCCGGTTCAGATCCAGTTCTCGCATTAAAGTCTCCACACAGCAGCACGTTTCCCTGGGCCTGGCAACGGCTGATTTCTGTGTGGATGTTGTTGAGGTATTCCTCATCATGGTAAGGGGACTCCGCTGGGGGAATGTAGATGGCACAGAGATATGTGTCTGTAGCTGAACTGCCAATTTGGTTTAATTTTAACCAGCAATGAAATTTCCCAACTGTAATGGTAGAAATGTGTTTGGCCAGATCCTCCTTGTACCACACCAGGATTCCTCCCGAGTCTCGTCCACGATGGACTGTACTTATCTTGACTGAGGGCACAATTACTTCATAATAGCCTGAGGGACAGTAGGTGAGCGCATCATTTCGACACCAGGTTTCAGTGAGGATTATGATATCAACATCTTCAATATTTTTTAGAAATTCAGGGTCTGTGCTTTTAGAACCAAATGTTGAAGAGTGAAGACCCTGAATATTCCAGCAACTTATTTGAAATGAACGCATCTGTATTCTAAAAGAAAAACCTATTTGGTGAGACAGAGAGAAGATAAGGTGAAGTTAGAGTACATGTGAAACATACATGTGAAACATTTTACATTAGTGCACTTTTTTTTTTTTTTTTTTTTTTTTTTTTTTTTTTTCCAATAGAGCACTGTGTGTGTTCTTATCTGTTCAGGAGCTGGTTGCACAGTGTGTGCAGCATCTCTCGGATCTGGCTCAGCTCGCTGGCAGGCGTTGAGCTGGAGGTGGTGGGTGGAGCGGGGGGCCGGGCTAAAGCTTCAGCGTAGCTCTGTGCTCTCGGATGGGGGGGTTTATCCGGGTGTGGGGGGTTTCTTGGTTTCTTATTGCTAATGGGGACTTGATGGCCAGCGGGTGGACGTGGGGTTAGTGACTGCAGGTTTACAGGTGTGTAGTGGGCCATCAGTGGGTGTGGATGTGGAGGATGATGTGAGAAACTCGTCCGGCCGACGTCTCTCCTCGCCGGGGTCGGGGGGTTGTGTCTGGGCATGAAGCGGTGATTCCTCGCTGGGGTCGGGGGGTTGTGTCTGGGCATGAAGCGGTGAACGGGCCGGTAGTGTTCTGGAGTCGGTAGCAGATGTCTCGGTGATGATGGGGTGCGGCCCAGGGCTGCATCTTTAAGGGCCCTTGCAAAAATGCGCACTGCATCTCTGTGCAGGTGGAGTCCGTCGTACAGGTGGTGGAGGCCGATGTGGTGGTGGTGGACCAGGTGCACGTTTGGCAGTGCAGAGCATCTACGGGAGATTTCAGTGTTGATGTTGTGGATGATGTGTGGTGGTGTGTCATGTCGTGGGAGAAGTGTGGAGATAATGATCCGGGATTCTGGGAACTTTTTGCTGGTGATTTCCGCCATTTTTCTGACCGCATCAGCAGTGTTGTTGCGCAGCGAGTGGAGGTCATTGGTCCCGGTGTGGATTATGACACACGAGGGGTGTCCTGTGAAGTCTCTGATGATCTGCTGGGCCTGGCCAGTTGTGCTGCATCGTTTTGCAGAGACTGTCTGATGTGGGAAGAGTTTCTGTGGGTCCAAGAACTTCCCATTAGAGTCCATGAGGAGGAGAACATCTGGGTCAGGTTCTGGAGGGTGGGCGGGGGAGGATTGTGCTTCTGCAGGGGTCTGTGTGTGTGTGGCAGGCTCGCTCTCTGTGTTTGTGTAGTCTGTAGTAGGAGCTGTACTGTGGTGAAGTGTGTTGTCTTCTGTGTTTTTCTGGAACTGCTCTCTCATCTCTTGCAGTTGTCTGGAGAAGTTCTCTTCTTTTCTCTCGTTGTCCTCCTCTAGCTTGCACATCTGTGCGCGGAGAGTTTGGTTTTCTCCTTGCAGTTCTCTGAGAGCTCTGTTGAGTTCAGTGATGGAGGAGTTGGTGTCTGTCTTCAGCTGCCTGAGCTCATCTTTGAGCTCTTGGATGGAGATGTTTGTGTTGCGTGTGTCTGAGAGTTTGACTTGAGTGTGTTCTCTGAATTCAGTGAAGTCCAGTTCCAGTAAAGCTAAACTGTCTCTCAGTCGACGGTCTGATGATGAAGGTGAAAGGATCGCTGGGCCTTCCTCCTCAGAGTCTGTGCTGTTTGCGTGAGGCTCGTCTCTCTCCTCCTCTACTCTGGCCTTCAGCAGGGGGAAGATCTCCTCGAATGAGTTCAGGCTTGCCTCATTGCCTTGCAGAAGGAAGGTGCCTTTAGTGTAGTAGGTTATGGTGAGGATTGGGTTGTCTGTGTCTAGCATTTCATCTTTGCATATAGTTAATCTTCCACCTCGACCGATTCCTTCTTTAAAAATGTTCTTGAATTCCTCACAGATGGCTGATTTCCATGCATTTATCAAGGTGGTGAAGAAGATAAGGTTGTTCTTGATTCTTCTCCCATTGAGTTGAATGTAGTCAGCATACAGAAGATCAGGGTTGTCT
>CM040815.1:31914242-31951742 GCA_022829025.1 Squalius cephalus
TGTGCTGGTGTGTGTGTGAGATCAGTGTGTCCAGCTTCTGTCTTCAGTATAAACCTCTGATTCTCCAGCTGTGCAGGACTGAAGGGTTTGTGGCTTCGCAGGATCCGCCCTTCTGCACGCAACGCCTGGGAACCAGTCCAGGACTGGGATTTACCCGCCCGGCTCTGGGAACCCTGGAGAACCGGTCTCAAACACAGACAGCCTGCAGACACTCTCAGATCCATTCATGACATATTAGCCCGTTCCTTCGAGCCTGAAATCATTCATTTTGTAGATGAGAAACACTTTCAAACATTTCAGAGATTCACCTGGACAAAAAACACTGTTTGGATTTAAATAAACAGACACCTCAGATAATTATTGGAAAATTATCGCAGTGATTTATATGTGTCTGGCATGTTCTGGCTTTTAACCCCAACTGATACAGTGTGCAGCTTTTCATTTCTTAAACATCCATGTATGAAGATGAAGCCCATGGCTTTATTCCAATGCCAAGGTTCATGGGGTTCAAATTGTGAAGAATGATTTGGGAGCCGAGGAATCATTTTCACCGGAGTCGTGACTTTAAACTCACTGAAAGTCTGTGCTGGAGAATTTAGAGAGCGGCTGCAGGGTTAATGAATTGATGATGGAAATAAATGTTGTGACGTTGCATAAGGTTGTCTAAACGGCAGGGCCGTGCACAGACCTTTTGAGGGGCATGTGCTGAAACTGAAAAAGGGCACCCCCCCCCTCCCTTTTTTTTATTTCAAGATTATTTTGTAAGCCTACATAAAATGAAGAAATGGTCACATCTTCATGACAAATTCAATAACACAAAATAGTCTCAAAAGCTTTAGATTTATTCATGATTAATAACAACCATAATAATAATATAGATAATATAGATAAACAGGGTTTTAAGGGCTTCTTTAAACCTAATTACAACAGCAACCTTCTGTGAGCCAGCAATGAAAAAAAAAAAAAAATAGTGTGAAAAGTACAGTTGCAGTGAAAAGCATTTCTTAAAGATCACGTGACACTGAAGAGTACTGGACTGGAGTAATGATGCTGAAAATGCAGCTTTGATCACAGAAATAAATTACATTTTAAAATATATTAAAATAGAAAACAGTTATTTTAAATTGTAACAATTTCACAATATTACTGTTTTTGCTGTATTTTGGATCAAATAAATTAAGCCTTGGAATGAATTAAATCATGAATTACATTCCGCATGATACAATATAAAGATTTTCTGTAATCTGTAATCAGTGATCTTCTGTAACGTTTTTTTTTTTAGTTACTACTACAACATTACTGTAGTAAAACCATGTTTTACTACATTTTATACATGTGAGGACTAGAGTATAGAATACTGTAGATAAAAAAAATTAGCTAGATGGCGAATACGTGCATGTTAACAGCCTTGAATTAACCATAATTTACTATTATTACCATAACATGATTAGCCTAAATGTTAATAAATTAAGTGTATCAGCAATCATAAATCAAAGAAGAAATTTCTTAGAAATATATGTTACCTAGGTGACGATGCTATTGTGGATCATCGTCGCTTTGCGTAAGTTCCCGTACGAAACAGCGCGGGGGCGCACCAGTTATGATTTTCCGATGGTAAAAACAAATTATATGTTGTTGTATTACTTATCAATATATAGTTTTTGACCAGCGAATGTGTGCAAATGTGCTTTTTTTTTTTTTTTTTTTTGTCCGTCATTAAAACGGTGCCGGCATCACATTACATTTTCATCAACTGGTTACTAGTTGTAGCTATATAAGCTGGGCGCTCATTTTTTCCTGTTGTAAAATACATTTGGCCAAAATCGCATTTTATAAAAGATAAAATGCTACTGTATGCACAGGCTATTTAAGTGTAGGCTATGACTAACGTTAGATGGCAAATGCTAGAGACCTCTCTCTCAGGCGACGTCCCACATGTCTCAGTCAGTGAGTCAGACATCAACTAAATAAAATATGAGCCTTTATAGACATAGTGTTTAGTAGTACTTATTCAGACAACAAGATATTTATTTACCCTTCGCAAAACTTCAAAAATTCAGCTGCTGTCTATACTACTGTGCGGCTGCTGTGGAACTTCAGTTGATTCAGTGAATATAGAGGGGGCGGAGTTATCAGCTTACTGACAGCTTGAGGATCGAATAAGATTTACACAAGCTCGTTTTAAGAACTTTCATTGGCTAAATATTTGTAAAACAGACAGACAGACGTAAAGGGTGACCAATAGCATTGATTTAAAAAAAAAAAAAAAAAAAAACCTCCACCAAAAAAGGGCACTTCGGAGTGTAAGGGCAAAAAGGGCATGTGCTCTGCACAGGTTGAGCCCTACCTGTGCACGTGCCTGCTAAACGGATACACTCCGTAATCAAAACTAAACTGGCCAGGCAGTGTGTGAGTTTCCAGCAGACTCAAGTTCACAGCGGTCCAGGCTCTATTTGGCTCTCCTGAGTTAGATTTGAACAGAACAAAATCACCTACCAGCACAGAATAACCTATGAGAAATAAATATGCTTTGATACTGGAACACGTTTAGAACACGCTTGTCTGACGTGTTCCCGTGGGCCGGATCCAGACCTGATGAAACACACGTTTAGAACACGCGTGTCTGACGTGTTCCCTCGGGCCGGATCCAGACCCGATGAAACACACGTTTATAACACGCTTGTCTGACGTGTTCCCGTGGGCCGGATCCAGACCCGATGAAACACACGTTTATAACACGCTTGTCTGACGTGTTCCCGTGGGCCGGATCCAGACCTGATGAAACACACGTTTATAACACGCGTGTCTGACGTGTTCCCTCGGGCCGGATCCAGACCTGATGAAACACACGTTTAGAACACGCTTGTCTGTCGTGTTCCCGTGGGCCGGATCCAGACCTGATGAAACACACGTTTAGAACACGCTTGTCTGTCGTGTTCCCGTGGGCCGGATCCAGACCTGATGAAACACACGTTTAGAACACGCTTGTCTGACGTGTTCCCTCGGGCCGGATCCAGACCTGATGAAACACACGTTTAGAACACGCTTGTCTGACGTGTTCCCGTGGGCCGGATCCAGACCTGATGAAACACACGTTTAGAACACGCTTGTCTGTCGTGTTCCCGTGGGCCGGATCCAGACCTGATGAAACACACGTTTAGAACACGCGTGTCTGACGTGTTCCCGTGGGCCGGATCCAGACCTGATGAAACACACGTTTAGAACACGCTTGTCTGACGTGTTCCCGTGGGCCGGATCCAGACCTGATGAAACGCACGTTTAGAACACGCTTGTCTGACGTGTTCCCGTGGGCCGGATCCAGACCTGATGAAACGCACGTTTAGAACACGCTTGTCTGACGTGTTCCCGTGGGCCGGATCCAGACCCGATGAAACACACGTTTAGAACACGCGTGTCTGACGTGTTCCCTCGGGCCGGATCCAGACCTGATGAAACACACGTTTAGAACACGCTTGTCTGACGTGTTCCCGTGGGCCGGATCCAGACCCGATGAAACACACGTTTAGAACACGCTTGTCTGACGTGTTCCCTCGGGCCGGATCCAGACCCGCTGAAACGCACGTTTAGAACACGCTTGTCTGACGTGTTCCCGTGGGCCGGATCCAGACCCGATGAAACACACGTTTAGAACACGCTTGTCTGACGTGTTCCCTCGGGCCGGATCCAGACCTGATGAAACACACGTTTAGAACACGCTTGTCTGACGTGTTCCCTCGGGCCGGATCCAGACCCGATGAAACACACGTTTAGAACACGCTTGTCTGACGTGTTCCCTCGGGCCGGATCCAGACCCGATGAAACACACGTTTAGAACACGCTTGTCTGACGTGTTCCCTCGGGCCGGATCCAGACCTGATGAAACACACGTTTAGAACACGCTTGTCTGACGTGTTCCCGTGGGCCGGATCCAGACCTGATGAAACGCACGTTTAGAACACGCTTGTCTGACGTGTTCCCGTGGGCCGGATCCAGACCTGATGAAACACACGTTTAGAACACGCGTGTCTGACGTGTTCCCTCGGGCCGGATCCAGACCCGATGAAACACACGTTTAGAACACGCGTGTCTGACGTGTTCCCTCGGGCCGGATCCAGACCTGATGAAACACACGTTTAGAACACGCGTGTCTGACGTGTTCCCTCGGGCCGGATCCAGACCCGATGAAACACACGTTTAGAACACGCGTGTCTGACGTGTTCCCTCGGGCCGGATCCAGACCTGCTGAAATACACGTTTAGAACACGCTTGTCTGACGTGTTCCCGTGGGCCGGATCCAGACCTGATGAAACACACGTTTAGAACACGCGTGTCTGACGTGTTCCCTCGGGCCGGATCCAGACCCGCTGAAACACACGTTTAGAACACGCTTGTCTGACGTGTTCCCGTGGGCCGGATCCAGACCTGATGAAACACACGTTTAGAACACGCTTGTCTGACGTGTTCCCGTGGGCCGGATCCAGACCTGATGAAACACACGTTTAGAACACGCTTGTCTGACGTGTTCCCGTGGGCCGGATCCAGACCTGATGAAACACACGTTTAGAACACGCTTGTCTGACGTGTTCCCGTGGGCCGGATCCAGACCCGATGAAACACACGTTTAGAACACGCTTGTCTGACGTGTTCCCGTGGGCCGGATCCAGACCCGATGAAACACACGTTTAGAACACGCTTGTCTGACGTGTTCCCGTGGGCCGGATCCAGACCTGATGAAACACACGTTTAGAACACGCTTGTCTGTCGTGTTCCCGTGGGCCGGATCCAGACCTGATGAAACACACGTTTAGAACACGCTTGTCTGACGTGTTCCCTCGGGCCGGATCCAGACCTGATGAAACGCACGATGAAACACACGTTTAGAACACGCTTGTCTGACGTGTTCCCGTGGGCCGGATCCAGACCTGATGAAACACACGTTTAGAACACGCTTGTCTGTCGTGTTCCCGTGGGCCGGATCCAGACCTGATGAAACACACGTTTAGAACACGCTTGTCTGACGTGTTCCCTCGGGCCGGATCCAGACCTGATGAAACGCACGTTTAGAACACGCTTGTCTGACGTGTTCCCTCGGGCCGGATCCAGACCTGATGAAACGCACGTTTAGAACACGCTTGTCTGACGTGTTCCCGTGGGCCGGATCCAGACCTGATGAAACGCACGTTTAGAACACGCTTGTCTGACGTGTTCCCGTGGGCCGGATCCAGACCTGATGAAACGCACGTTTAGAACACGCTTGTCTGACGTGTTCCCTCGGGCCGGATCCAGACCTGATGAAACACACGTTTAGAACACGCTTGTCTGACGTGTTCCCGTGGGCCGGATCCAGACCCGATGAAACACACGTTTAGAACACGCTTGTCTGACGTGTTCCCTCGGGCCGGATCCAGACCTGATGAAACACACGTTTAGAACACGCTTGTCTGACGTGTTCCCGTGGGCCGGATCCAGACCCGATGAAACACACGTTTAGAACACGCTTGTCTGACGTGTTCCCGTGGGCCGGATCCAGACCTGATGAAACACACGTTTAGAACACGCGTGTCTGACGTGTTCCCTCGGGCCGGATCCAGACCCGATGAAACACACGTTTAGAACACGCGTGTCTGACGTGTTCCCTCGGGCCGGATCCAGACCTGCTGAAATACACGTTTAGAACACGCTTGTCTGACGTGTTCCCGTGGGCCGGATCCAGACCTGATGAAACGCACGTTTAAAACACGCTTGTCTGACGTGTTCCCGTGGGCCGGATCCAGACCTGATGAAACACACGTTTAGAACACGCGTGTCTGACGTGTTCCCTCGGGCCGGATCCAGACCCGATGAAACACACGTTTAGAACACGCTTGTCTGACGTGTTCCCGTGGGCCGGATCCAGACCTGATGAAACGCACGTTTAGAACACGCTTGTCTGACGTGTTCCCGTGGGCCGGATCCAGACCTGATGAAACACACGTTTAGAACACGCGTGTCTGACGTGTTCCCTCGGGCCGGATCCAGACCCGATGAAACACACGTTTAGAACACGCGTGTCTGACGTGTTCCCTCGGGCCGGATCCAGACCTGATGAAACACACGTTTAGAACACGCGTGTCTGACGTGTTCCCTCGGGCCGGATCCAGACCCGATGAAACACACGTTTAGAACACGCGTGTCTGACGTGTTCCCTCGGGCCGGATCCAGACCTGCTGAAATACACGTTTAGAACACGCTTGTCTGACGTGTTCCCGTGGGCCGGATCCAGACCTGATGAAACGCACGTTTAAAACACGCTTGTCTGACGTGTTCCCGTGGGCCGGATCCAGACCTGATGAAACACACGTTTAGAACACGCGTGTCTGACGTGTTCCCTCGGGCCGGATCCAGACCCGCTGAAACACACGTTTAGAACACGCTTGTCTGACGTGTTCCCGTGGGCCGGATCCAGACCTGATGAAACACACGTTTAGAACACGCTTGTCTGACGTGTTCCCGTGGGCCGGATCCAGACCTGATGAAACACACGTTTAGAACACGCTTGTCTGACGTGTTCCCGTGGGCCGGATCCAGACCTGATGAAACACACGTTTAGAACACGCTTGTCTGACGTGTTCCCGTGGGCCGGATCCAGACCCGATGAAACACACGTTTAGAACACGCTTGTCTGACGTGTTCCCGTGGGCCGGATCCAGACCCGATGAAACACACGTTTAGAACACGCTTGTCTGACGTGTTCCCGTGGGCCGGATCCAGACCTGATGAAACACACGTTTAGAACACGCTTGTCTGTCGTGTTCCCGTGGGCCGGATCCAGACCTGATGAAACACACGTTTAGAACACGCTTGTCTGACGTGTTCCCTCGGGCCGGATCCAGACCTGATGAAACGCACGTTTAGAACACGCTTGTCTGACGTGTTCCCTCGGGCCGGATCCAGACCTGATGAAACGCACGTTTAGAACACGCTTGTCTGACGTGTTCCCGTGGGCCGGATCCAGACCTGATGAAACGCACGTTTAGAACACGCTTGTCTGACGTGTTCCCGTGGGCCGGATCCAGACCTGATGAAACGCACGTTTAGAACACGCTTGTCTGACGTGTTCCCTCGGGCCGGATCCAGACCTGATGAAACACACGTTTAGAACACGCTTGTCTGACGTGTTCCCGTGGGCCGGATCCAGACCCGATGAAACACACGTTTAGAACACGCTTGTCTGACGTGTTCCCTCGGGCCGGATCCAGACCTGATGAAACACACGTTTAGAACACGCTTGTCTGACGTGTTCCCGTGGGCCGGATCCAGACCCGATGAAACACACGTTTAGAACACGCTTGTCTGACGTGTTCCCGTGGGCCGGATCCAGACCTGATGAAACACACGTTTAGAACACGCGTGTCTGACGTGTTCCCTCGGGCCGGATCCAGACCCGATGAAACACACGTTTAGAACACGCGTGTCTGACGTGTTCCCTCGGGCCGGATCCAGACCTGCTGAAATACACGTTTAGAACACGCTTGTCTGACGTGTTCCCGTGGGCCGGATCCAGACCTGATGAAACGCACGTTTAAAACACGCTTGTCTGACGTGTTCCCGTGGGCCGGATCCAGACCTGATGAAACACACGTTTAGAACACGCGTGTCTGACGTGTTCCCTCGGGCCGGATCCAGACCCGCTGAAACACACGTTTAGAACACGCTTGTCTGACGTGTTCCCGTGGGCCGGATCCAGACCTGATGAAACACACGTTTAGAACACGCTTGTCTGACGTGTTCCCGTGGGCCGGATCCAGACCTGATGAAACACACGTTTAGAACACGCTTGTCTGACGTGTTCCCGTGGGCCGGATCCAGACCTGATGAAACACACGTTTAGAACACGCTTGTCTGACGTGTTCCCGTGGGCCGGATCCAGACCTGATGAAACACACGTTTAGAACACGCTTGTCTGACGTGTTCCCGTGGGCCGGATCCAGACCCGATGAAACACACGTTTAGAACATGCTTGTCTGACGTGTTCCCGTGGGCCGGATCCAGACCTGATGAAACACACGTTTAGAACACGCTTGTCTGTCGTGTTCCCGTGGGCCGGATCCAGACCTGATGAAACACACGTTTAGAACACGCTTGTCTGACGTGTTCCCTCGGGCCGGATCCAGACCTGATGAAACGCACGTTTAGAACACGCTTGTCTGACGTGTTCCCGTGGGCCGGATCCAGACCTGATGAAACGCACGTTTAGAACACGCTTGTCTGACGTGTTCCCGTGGGCCGGATCCAGACCTGATGAAACGCACGTTTAGAACACGCTTGTCTGACGTGTTCCCTCGGGCCGGATCCAGACCTGATGAAACACACGTTTAGAACACGCTTGTCTGACGTGTTCCCGTGGGCCGGATCCAGACCCGATGAAACACACGTTTAGAACACGCTTGTCTGACGTGTTCCCTCGGGCCGGATCCAGACCTGATGAAACACACGTTTAGAACACGCTTGTCTGACGTGTTCCCGTGGGCCGGATCCAGACCTGATGAAACACACGTTTAGAACACGCTTGTCTGACGTGTTCCCGTGGGCCGGATCCAGACCTGATGAAACACACGTTTAGAACACGCTTGTCTGACGTGTTCCCTCGGGCCGGATCCAGGCCTGATGAAACACACGTTTAGAACACGCTTGTCTGAAGTGTTCCCTCGGGCCGGATCCAGGCCTGATGAAACACACGTTTAGAACACGCTTGTCTGATGTGTTCTCGCGGGCCGGATCCAGGCCTGATGAAACACACGTTTAGAACACGCTTGTCTGACGTGTTCCCTCGGGCCGGATCCAGGCCTGATGAAACACACGTTTAGAACACGCTTGTCTGACGTGTTCCCGTGGGCCGGATCCAGACCTGATGAAACACACGTTTAGAACACGCGTGTCTGACGTGTTCCCTCGGGCCGGATCCAGGCCTGATGAAACACACGTTTAGAACACGCGTGTCTGACGTGTTCCCTCGGGCCGGATCCAGACCTGATGAAACACACGTTTAGAACACGCGTGTCTGACGTGTTCCCTCGGGCCGGATCCAGGCCTGATGAAACACACGTTTAGAACACGCTTGTCTGACGTGTTCCCTCGGGCCGGATCCAGGCCTGATGAAACACACGTTTAGAACACGCTTGTCTGACGTGTTCCCGTGGGCCGGATCCAGGCCTGATGAAACACACGTTTAGAACACGCGTGTCTGACGTGTTCCCTCGGGCCGGATCCAGGCCTGATGAAACACACGTTTAGAACACGCGTGTCTGACGTGTTCCCTCGGGCCGGATCCAGACCTGATGAAACACACGTTTAGAACACGCGTGTCTGACGTGTTCCCTCGGGCCGGATCCAGGCCTGATGAAACACACGTTTAGAACACGCTTGTCTGACGTGTTCCCTCGGGCCGGATCCAGGCCTGATGAAACACACGTTTAGAACACGCTTGTCTGACGTGTTCCCGTGGGCCGGATCCAGGCCTGATGAAACACACGTTTAGAACACGCGTGTCTGACGTGTTCCCTCGGGCCGGATCCAGGCCTGATGAAACACACGTTTAGAACACGCTTGTCTGACGTGTTCCCTCGGGCCTGATGAAACGCCTCTCTGCCGCTGCAAGCCGTTTATTTACTCAGGAAGCCAAAGCAAATTGATTCTGTGGCAGTGATAATTGTCTGTGGTGTTTGTGGGCGGTGGAGAACTAGAGAACTAAAGCACACGCCACCTTCAATGAGCGCTGTGAGAGAAACACATGTTATGTCCTGTGGGAGATGCCGTATTCATGTTTTTACTCTGTAAAGAGGAGATGTTGTGTAGTTGGGTTTCATTAACTTTAACCATTAAAGGAATGTGCTGAGAACAGATCAACGGTGGCTGATGAGGCAGTAATTAATCCAGTGGCGGTGGCTGGAATATCCGCTAATTTGCCGAGATCAAGTGATGTCACTGATCCGTATCAGCTTGGCTAATTCATGATGGCTGTTTTGGTGTTGGGTGACTTTGACCCGCTGGACTCCATCCAAAACATATCCATTTCTCTTGTTAGGACAATCTCACACATACGCTTGGGTTGTAAGTGTTTTAAAACAAACATTAATAGACAGAGTTGCAGCTGTTCTGAGGTTTGACGTCCATTATTGTGGCAGAATTTCTGATCACAATTAGCATTCGCTGATTATAATCCTCAATGAGCTGCGAGGACGGATTAGAATATCACAGACTGTCTCTCTAACTCATAAACTGAAGCTGGTGCCTTACAGATTAGAGACAAAAATAAGCCTTTCCCAAAACTAGAGAGAGAGAGAGAGAGAGAGAGAGAGAGAGAGAGAGAGAGAGAGAGAGAGAGAGAGAGAGAGCATGACAGCTCTATAATGACATGCACAAGTGTTCAAAACATTTAGTGTACTTAGTGTATTCACACACACACACACACACATTTGTCTTTTATCTAATTAATTGAAGAACTAACTGACAGATTATTAAAATGATCTTTAGTTGTGTGCCTGAACATGTCTCCCTGAATGTGAAGCTGCTTTGTGCCGTTATTAGTGGAAATATGATTATTTACATATAAAGCTTCAGTTATGCTTGCTGTCATATTGAAAGTGTTTTATGTTCCTGGTGCCTCATACATTTTAATCCTGTGTCTGCGGGTCAGATATCATGGAGATCTAAATATGTGCTTCTTCTAAACCATTTCTAGGATCAGAAAGTTATTTCCTAAACGTGAATTTTTACTTCATTCATTTAAACTTTTGTTTTCTAAATGTGAGAATCATTCAGAGCAGTTTGTTTCCTCTCAGTTGTATTTAAATTTCTGACAGAGGCACATTTTTTGGTTCCTCAAGCAGAAGATTAGACAATTAGAACGAATGTGAACAACAAACTGATGTGTTTGATGTCACATGACAGCAGCAGATAGAGACACACAATAGCTCATATAATGAACCGTTAGGCTCCATAACATCGAGCTTAACCTTCTGTGGCGAAGCATTCACAGCCTGCCAGCAGTCATCAATATTTAACAGCTGTTGTTCTTCTGAAAGTCTTTATAGGCTAATGTGGGTTCCTCGTTTGCACGCAAGGGCTTGGCCTCACGCCAGAGCTGTCAGACACACTGCAGACTGACAGAAGAGGATCGCGTGACAGCAGCTCTCGCTCGCCCAGCACCTCTCTCTCTCTCTCTCTCTGTGTGTGTGTGTTTCCTGTGCTGGTTGGTCAGAGAGGTTAGGGGGCGGGGCTCATTGAGGGGGCGGGGCTCAGCGCGTGTCAGTCTGTTCACTCGAGCTGCTCCACTGAACCTTTCAGGGGCAAAGAAGAAGCCAGAGAAATAACAGAGCAAAGACAGTTTAACTCACTGAAGCGTCTGATCCCAATGGCTTTGACTTCAAACTACTGTGCGAGTTTGTAAGATAGACAGTTTTTCCTCCTTGAAATATTTCAGCTTGAGTGAGATGAAGATCTCAGTGTGTTAACCCTTTAGATGCACATCAGGTTGTAAATGTTTTCTCGAGCTGAACATGACATTCTGATGACTGTAATGCTGTGACACAAACACAAGTCTGTAATAACACAATTATTACAGTCACATCAGTTGGTCAAGAACATGAAGACACTTTTATGAGGAGAACATGAAATAACATCAAATAACGGAAGAGTTTAAAGCATTTCCAAACACAATGAGCTTTTCTCTTACGTTACCATTAGAATAATGCTGCTGACAAAAACAGGAACGGAACTGAAGTTCACTGTTCACACAATGGAAAAATCATGCCAGTCACTTGTAAGAAATCAAATTTAATGTAAATGAATGTATGAATAATTTTACTGTATTCTTTCCTGTTCCAGCAGCTGCTCAGGAAAACCCTCGTGAGAAACACGTGAGCGGGAAGAAGAGCAACACGACAGACACATGTGTTCCTGAGAGCCAGCTGCTGCTAGAGGTGTGTGTGAGAGTGTGTGTGTGTGTGTGTGTGTGTGTAAAGGTGCACTGATGACGTCAGTAACTGTCACTCATACTGCAGAACTAGAATAGTCAGGTTCACTAGTTGATTGACTAGTTTTGTATGGTTAAACACAGAATGAGAAGCAGACTCTTATTCAGAGGAACAGTGTGTTAGAGTTAACCCTAACCAGTGAAGAGTTAACCTTAACCAGTGAAGAGTTAACCCTAACCAGTGAAGAGTTAACCCTAACCAGTGAAGAGTTAACCCTAACCAGTGAAGAGCTAACCCTAACCAGTGAAGAGCTAACCTTAACCAGTGAAGAGTTAACCTTAACCAGTGAAGAGTTAACCCTAACCAGTGACGAGCTAACCCTAACCAGTGAAGAGCTAACCCTAACCAGTGAAGAGCTAACCTTAACCAGTGAAGAGTTAACCTTAACCAGTGAAGAGTTAACCCTAACCAGTGAAGAGTTAACCTTAACCAGTGAAGAGTTAAACCTAACCAGTGAAGAGTTAACCTTAACCAGTGAAGAGTTAACCCTAACCAGTGAAGAGCTAACCTTAACCAGTGAAGAGTTAACCTTAACCAGTGAAGAGTTAAACCTAACCAGTGAAGAGTTAACCTTAACCAGTGAAGAGTTAAACCTAACCAGTGAAGAGTTAACCTTAACCAGTGAAGAGTTAACCCTAACCAGTGAAGAGCTAACCCTAACCAGTGAAGGGTTAACCCTAACCAGTGAAGAGTGTGTTGCGTGACTGGAGGAATCACAGCTTCAGTTTCCCGACTCAATCCCAGAGGAGGAGAATATTCCAGAGTTTCCGTGGAAAGACTCTGAATGGGTTTCTTTCGTGACCTTTTTGAAATGCCTTTGAAGTCTTTGTGACAATGTGAGAAAGGAGGAAAAGCCATCAGGATGTCAATAGAAACAGAGATTTTTCATGATCTGTTTTCAGGGCTGAATTTCTGTTTAAAGTCTGTGTTGTAAAACTCAGATCCGCTCCGAGCAGCAGGTGCTGTT
Source organism: Squalius cephalus (assembly GCA_022829025.1). NCBI lineage: Eukaryota > Metazoa > Chordata > Actinopteri > Cypriniformes > Leuciscidae > Squalius > Squalius cephalus. Next base: position 31,927,224 of record CM040815.1, read on the forward strand.
TTCTCGAGCTCAGACACTAACCCATCATACACAATCAGAAATCACCTTTACACACTCACTGGATGAACAAATTAATGAATGAACAAAATAAACAATGAATGAGTGAATGAACGAACGAATGAACATGTTGTGTTTCAGTGTCTTGCTGGTTTTGCTCTGGTCGTCAGCAGTGACGGGATGGTCTTCTACGCATCATCTACCATCGTCGACTACCTGGGCTTCCACCAGGTGAGATCAGAACAACACACACACACACACACACACACACACACACACACACACACACAAGACATCACAGCAGAACATCACACACACACACACACACACACACACACACACACACACACACACACATACACACAACATCACATCAGAACATCACACACACACACACACACACACACACACACACACACACACACACACACACGACATCACAGCAGAACATCTCACACACACACACACACACACACACACACACACACACACACACACACACACACACACACACGACATCACAGCAGAACATCACACACACACACACACACACACACACACACACACACACACGACATCACAGCAGAACATCACACACACAACACACACACACACACACACACACACACACACACGACATCACAGCAGAACATCACACACACACACCCGACATCACAGTAGAACCTCACACACACACACACACACACACACACACACACACACACACACACACACACAGACACACACACACACGACATCACAGCAGAACATCACACACACAACACACACACACACACACACACACACACACGACATCACAGCAGAACATCACACACACACACCCGACATCACAGTAGAACCTCACACACACACACACACACACACACACACACACACACACACACACACACACACGACATCACAGCAGAACATCACACACACAACACACACACACACACACACACACACACGACATCACAGCAGAACATCACACACACACACCCGACATCACAGTAGAACCTCACACACACACACACACACACACACACACACACACACACACACACACACACACGACATCACAGCAGAACATCTCACACACACACACACACACACACACACACACACACACACACACACACACACACACACACACACACACACACACACACACACACACACACACACACACACACACGACATCACAGCAGAACATCTCACACACACACACACACACACACACACACACACACACACACACGACATCACAGCAGAACATCTCACACACACACACACACACACACACACACACACACACACACGACATCACAGCAGAACATCACACACACACACACACACACACACACAACTATCCTCTGAGGAACGGCGGGTTATTTTCTGCTGTTAGCGGCGGATCTCACGCGGTCAGTCTCGCTGCTTTACAAGGCAAATGTTCAGACAGCTTTGCGTGCCTGTCGTATGAAAAGTATGGGGCAAGTTTCACTATTATAGAAAGAATCTGTCATTTCTAACAAAAGAAAAGGAAGAATTAAGCATGCAGGCTTATTTTGGGAATGCTGGGATCTGGTGCGTTAGGCAGTCGATGTCACGCGACGTTTAACACTTCCTGACCGCGAGGGAAAATCCAGAAGATCCAGGAATCTGAGGCGTCTGACCACAATAAAGCTACAGATTCCACTGTAAAAGGCCAATGTTTACATATAGTGTAAAAATATGTGCGTGTATATATATATATATATATATATTTGTATATAAAAGTATAGTATTGATATTTCCATATTTCTAAAAGTCTAACATTCAAATTTATGATTAGGCTTGAAAAAATTTTCACTTTTGAGACCAATTGTCTATATATATATATAAAAAATAAGGCAGAATATGGTCAAGCCCTTGTTGACGGCGTCTCTTTCTCTCCTCAGACGGATGTGATGCATCAGAACGTGTTTGATTACATTCACGTGGACGACCGGCAGGAGTTCAGACGGCAGCTGCACTGGGCCATGAACCCTTCGACCCAAAGCCCGGATCAGCAGTTCCCCAGCGGCACGGGTGTGAGAACACGCTTCACACGCATCACACGCATCACACGCTTCACACGCATCACACGCTACACACGCATCACACGCATCACACGCATCACACGCTTCACACGCATCACACGCATCACACGCATCACACGCTTCACACGCATCACACGCATCACACGCATCACACGCTTCACACGCATCACACGCATCACACGCATCACACGCTTCACACGCATCACACGCATCACACGCATCACACGCTTCACACGCATCACACGCTTCACACGCATCACACGCTTCACACGCATCACACGCATCACACGCTTCACACGCATCACACGCTTCACACGCATCACACGCTTCACACGCATCACTATCACACGCATCACACGCTTCACACATATCACACGCATCACTATCACATGCTACACAAGCTTCACGCATCACACGCTACACAACCTTCACACGCATCACTATCACACGCATCACACGCTTCACACATATCACACGCATCACTATCACACGCATCACACGCTTCACACGCATCACTATCACACGCATCACACGCTTCACACATATCACACGCATCACTATCACATGCTACACAAGCTTCACGCATCACACGCTACACAACCTTCACACGCATCACACGCTTCACACATATCACACGCATCACTATCACATGCTACACAAGCTTCACACGCATCACACGCTACACAACCTTCACACGCATCACACGCTTCACACATATCACACGCATCACTATCACATGCTACACAAGCTTCACACGCATCACACGCTACACAACCTTCACACGCATCACACGCTTCACACATATCACACGCATCACTATCACACGCATCACACGCTTCACACCCATCACTATCACACGCATCACACGCTTCACACATATCACACGCTACACACGCATCACACGCATCACACGCTACACACGCATCACACGCTTCACACATATCACACGCTTCACACGCATTACACGTCTCACGCGCTTCACACATATCACACGCTTCACATGCTTCACACACAGCACACACTTCACATGCCTCACGCGCTTCACACGCATTACACGCTAAACACGCTTCACATGCAGCACACGCTTCACACGCTACACAAGCTTCACACGCATCACTATCACACGCTACACAAGCTTCACACGCATCACACGCTTCACACATATCACATGCTAAACACGCTTCACACGCTACACAAGATTCACACGCATCACTATCACACGCTACACAAGCTTCACACACATCACACGCATCACACGCTTCACACATATCACACGCTTCACACGCATCACACGCATCACACGCTTCACACATATCACACGCTTCACACGCATCACACGCATCACACGCTTCACACATATCACACGCTTCACACGCATCACACGCATCACACGCTTCACACATATCACACGCTTCACACGCATCACACGTCTCACGCGCTTCACACATATCACACGCTTCACATGCTTCACACACAGCACACACTTCACATGCCTCACGCGCATCACACGCTTCACATACATCACACGCTAAACACGCTTCACATGCAGCATTACACGCTAAACACGCTTCACATGCAGCACACGCTTCACACGCTACACAAGCTTCACACGCATCACTATCACACGCTACACAAGCTTCACACGCATCACACGCTACACAAGCTTCACACGCATCACTATCACACGCATCACACGCTACACAAGCTTCACACGCATCACACGCATCACACATATCACACGCTTCACACGTATCACACGCATCACGCGCTTCACACATATCACACGCTAAACACGCATCACACGCTTCACATGCAGCACACACTTCACATGCAGCACACGCTTCACTTGCAGCACACGCTAAACACGCTTCACATGCAGCACACGCTTCACACGCATTACACGCTAAACACGCCTCACGCGCATCACACGCTTCACATGCAGCACACGCTAAACACGCTTCACATGCAGCACACGCTTCACACGCATTACACGCTAAACACGCCTCACACGCAGCACATGCTTCACACGCATTACACGCTTCACATGCGCCACACGCGTGTAAATGACTGGAGCCAGACAGTGCTGATGTTCCGCCGCTCATGTTTGTCTTGTAGGTGAAGATTTTGTGGTCAGCTCGTTGTTTGAGTCCGAGGAGGCGGGTGGCGTTGCTCCAGAGTTCTCCTGCTTCCTGAACCGATGTTTTATCCTGCGAGTTCGCTGCTTACTGGACAGCACGTCTGGATTTCTGGTGAGAGATTCCTTCAGTTTAGAGGCCACAGATAAATGAATCTGTGTGACTCACATGTGATCATAACCCTCGACTGAACAATGACTTCTTCTAGATAGTTTTCCATGAGATTTTTTCTTAAATTATTCCATTGAGAGAAAAAAATCCAAACCATGTTGATGTTTTGACTGCAGGTCTCGAGTCTCCGCGTGTGATTTGGCTTTGTGTCCTTTAGGAGTGTTTGCTGCACATAAACAGGGTTGATTCATAAGAAGGTTGTAGTTAGACAGATGCTTGTGACGTTCATCTCAGAAGACGTTACCACACCCATATCACTCTGTAGCCCAGCACTGGGTTCCCACTGAAGCTTAGCAGGGTTGAGTCTGGTCAGTACCTTGATGGGAGACTCCTGGGAAAACCAGGTCGCTGCTGGAGGAGGTGTTAGTGAGGCCAGTAGGGGGTGCTGTGGTCTGTGTGGGTCCTAACACCCCAGTGTAGTGATGGGGACACTACACTGAAACACTGTCCTTGGGAAGAAACAGAGACTCTCTGTGGTCATTAAATCCCCATGGCACTTCTCGTAAAGAGTCATGGTGTAACTGGCCACATTCCCTCCATCGGCCCTAACCAGTCATGGCCTCCTGATCCTCCCCATCCACTGTGTGTGTGAGAGAGAGAGAGAGAGAGAGAGAGTGTGTGTTTGTAACACCGCTCATAACCTGTGCTCAGACCTGAAGTGTGTGTGCTTGCAGACGATGCAGTTCCAGGGCCGACTGAAGTTCCTCCAGGGCCAGAGGAGGAGGACGGTGTCGGGGGCGAGTCTCCCTCCTCAGCTGGGGCTGTTCTGTGTGGCCGTGCCCCTCGTGCCCCTCCTGCCCTCCAGCGCCGAGGCGAAGATGAAGACCAGCCTGATGAAGGGCAAACACAAGAACCCTGTTCTCTCCTCGCTAGATCACACGTAAGACTCTTTCCTTACGCTCTGGGTTGTAGAAACGGTCACTGTTACTGTTAGTGCTGCAGAAATGTACATGCTTTTTAATCACCTGTTGAAGTTTAGTGACAGTGCAAACCCTGATCCTGCTGAACTGAACTCAATAATGAATCTGTTCTTTAGAGCTGCTTTACAGATTAAATTTAATGTCTCATAATTGATGAATTTTGCAACACTGTTATTTTCCCGTTTATCACTGTGAAGCGCTATAGAAATAAAGACTTGACTTGACCTAGACACTTTCCCTTAATGAGACTGCCTACAATTTGGAGAACATAATAGTTGTTATAATTACTTTATTTTGGGACCAAATGTTATATTGCACAAATGTAGGAATGATGGAGTTTAGATGGAACAGTTTCTCCCATGAATGTGATTGAGGGAACTTGACGCATTTTCCTTTACAGATGTGATTCGCCACTGACAGATTAGCAGGATCTTCTCTTTTCCGGTCCATCCACATCGACTCTTTAGGGTTCAGGATTTTAGAGCTTTAAGTTTGTTTCTTTTCAGCCATTTAGATGGAATTTCATCTTTATTTGTCCTGCTAAATCCCCCAGTTCGCAGATAGTGGGACATTTTCAGCCTGATAACTCAAGAGGTTCATGGTTGTGGTTAGTGCTGATTCATCCCTCTATATGTGTGTGTGTGTGTGTGTGTGTGTGTTTGTCTCCGGCAGTGACAGAGACGATCCTCTCAGACGGTCACACATGATCCCCTCCAAAGACAACATGAAGTGCCGGATTGATGCTCAGTACGGGCCGGACGAGCCTCTGAACTTCTGCAAGTCTGTGTCGAGTGTCCCGAAGCTCCAGAACCTGGACTGTGGCGTGTGGCCCGTGAGAAGCTCCTCGGCCCGCTCAGGTCACGGGCTCGAGCTTGCCGTGAGGAAACACACACACTACGGGAAACCGTATCGCCCAGGGCCCGGATACTACAGCACCAGGGCCGAGGCGTTCGTGCCAAAGACGTACGGGAGCGTCTCACACAACGACTACGACCCAGACGCCATCAAGAGCGAGAGCTTCTGCTACGCCGGTCCCGGCGAGGGCTTCGACACACACCTGGTGCCGGAGCCGCCCATAAAGGTGGAGCAGGACTCGGACTCGGAGAACGGCTGTGATGTGTTCGGGCGATACGCGTGCGGCTTCGAGATCGTGCCGATGAAAGCAGAGTCGGTGTATGGCGAGGTGTTCTCCTGTCAGCGGATGAAGGGAACGCCGTACGGGAGCCCGTATCCCAGCTCTTACGGTGGACCGGCTCGGCCTCTGAAGTGTGTGCTGAACAGAGACTCGCTGAACACACACGGGCCGCTGAACACACACGGGCCCGACGCCTGCGCTGACGACTACAGAGGGTTCATGCAGCACGACTATAAGGCAGCCTACGAGTTCAAAGGGCCCGGGCTCCTTCAGGCCATCAAGCAGGAGCCGATGGATCCTCCACACTGGAACACGATGAGCAACTGTGTGATGAGCAGCGCAAACAAGACCAACCCGTACGCCTTCATGCAGTAACGCTTCATTAGCTAACCCAACCCTAACCCTAACCCAACCCATACGCCTTCATGCAGGAGCGCTTCATTAGCTAACCCAACCCAACCCGTACGCCTTCATGCAGTAGCGCTTCATTAGCTAACCCAACCCTAACCCTAACCCAACCCGTACGCCTTCATGCAGTAGCGCTTCATTAGCTAACCCAACCCAACCCGTACGCCTTCATGCAGTAGCGCTTCATTAGCTAACCCAACCCTAACCCTAACCCAACCCGTACACCTTCATGCAGGAGCACTTCATTAGCTAACCCAACCCTAACCCTAACCCAACCCGTACACCTTCATGCAGGAGCACTTCATTAGCTAACCCAACCCTAACCCTAACCCAACCCGTACGCCTTCATGCAGCAGCACTTCATTAGCTAACCCAACCCTAACCCAACCCGTACACCTTCATGCAGTGGCGCTTCATTAGCTAACCCAACCCTAACCCTAACCCAACCCGTACACCTTCATGCAGGAGCACTTCATTAGCTAACCCAACCCTAACCCTAACCCAACCCGTACACCTTCATGCAGGAGCACTTCATTAGCTAACCCAACCCTAACCCTAACCCAACCCGTACACCTTCATGCAGTGGCGCTTCATTAGCTAACCCAACCCTAACCCTAACCCAACCCGTATGCCTTCATGCTGGAGCGCTTCATTAGCTAACCCTAACCCAACCCAACCCGTACGCCTTCATGCAGCAGCGCTTCATTAGCTAACCCAACCCTAACCTTAACCCTGACCCAACCCAATCTTGTATCAAGATTAAGTGGGTTTGTACTTAAAACAAGAACTAATATCTGCCAATGGTCTCAGAATAAAGCAATAAGCCCCACAGCTAAGGGGCGTTGTTCTAAATCCACTGTAAATCACGGCTTCAAGGGGCTGATTGCTTTTATAAAATGGTTACTCCATAAAAATATTCATTTTAAATTTTTATTTTAGTCATAAAATAAACACCAGCAACAAAAAATATAACATTATAACACATGTATTACTCTGCCAAGCAACACATGCAGCAACAAAGCATCACAAACGGCAGTTGCGCAGTAACACTATTGTGATGCGCTCACAGGTGTGTGTGTGTTTGCTGAGTCATTTACAACGGCTTCCAATGCGGCTCAATCAGAATCAAGGACCGGACTCCACTGGCAGATATTTGTTATTGTATTAAGCACAAACTCGCTTCATTTTGATCAGTATGTCAGAAAACAAAACATAATATCTAGTCTAGTCATTTTGCTTGTATCTTGATTCAAGAATGTTTAGATATTTCTACTGGACAAAAAGACAAAAACCCTGAATAAGAAAACCGTCTCTGTCAGTTTCAGGATGTGGTTTCGGTGCTCAGCGGTTTACAGTTTGTTCGCTGAGCTTTCATTATATTTTCTTCTATGCAGTTTTTATATAGTCAGGCTAATATTTCTGTTCATCAAACATGGACAAGGATACAATTACTAACATGAAATAAATGAGAAATAAAACAACAATTAAAATAATAAACATATGAGAGCGACAGTCTCTCATGCTTTCATCTGAAATGCCAAGATGCACATTTATATTGAGGACAAAGATTCATTTCAAGGGTTGAGTTTATTACATCATTACAATCATTGTTATCCAAACACTTGTTTTATTAATGCATTTTGTTTGCATGTTTATTAATTATTGAAGTATAAAAACTGAAGGATTTCATCTGAAGTTTGTTTTCGGATATCGGCTTATATGACTCCATATTTGGACAGAAATATTCTTCTATCTCATAAAACAGCCAAGAGGTGAAAAACACCCGACTGATATGTTGAAGCACATCACTAACAAAAAATATTCAATAATAATGTCAAATATTTAGGCTTTTAAACATTTTAATGTTAAATTCACTTCAGCATTGATAATACTGCCTAACGTTTAATGACGTGTTTAATGGAGAATGGCTCTAAAGTTCTGAGTTTGTATCTATGACTTTGTATAAAACTACTGTTTCACCTGCGGTTTCACAGACCAGGCTTAATCTAGTCCCAGGTTTAATCTAGTCCCAGGCTTAATCTAGTCCCAGGCTTAATCTAGTCCCAGGCTTAATCTAGTCCCAGACTTAATCTAGTCCCAGGCTTAATCTAGTCCCAGACTTAATCTAGTCCCAGACTTAATCTAGTCCCAGGCTTAATCTAGTCCCAGGCTTAATCTAGTCCCAGGCTTAATCTAGTCCCAGACTTAATCTAGTCCCAGGCTTAATCTAGTCCCAGGCTTAATCTAGTCCCAGACTTAATCTAGTCCCAGACTTAATCTAGTCCCAGGCTTAATCTAGTCCCAGGCTTAATCTAGTCCCAGACTTAATCTAGTCCCAGGCTTAATCTAGTCCCAGGCTTAATCTAGTCCCAGGCTTAATCTAGTCCCAGACTTAATCTAGTCCCAGGCTTAATCTAGTCCCAGACTTAATCTAGTCCCAGGCTTAATCTAGTCCCAGGCTTAATCTAGTCCCAGGCTTAATCTAGTCCCAGACTTAATCTAGTCCTAGACTTAATCTAGTCCCAGGCTTAATCTAGTCCCAGACTTAATCTAGTCCCAGACTTAATCTAGTCCTAGACTTAATCTAGTCCTAGACTAGTGTTTGAGCCGTTTTAACGGAAAGCGTATTTTAAAATACGTCAGTGCCATTTTTTTGTTTCAAGACACACATCAGTAATGTTTTTTTCTAAGGCACGATTATAAAACTTACTTAATTGAACTAAGGCCTAATCCTGGCTTAATCTAGTCCCAGGCTTAATCTAGTCCCAGGTTTAATCTAGTCCCAGGCTTAATCTAGTCCCAGGCTTAATCTAGTCCCAGGTTTAAACTAGTCCCAGGCTTAATCTAGTCCCAGGCTTAATCTAGTCCCAGGCTTAATCTAGTCCCAGGTTTAATCTAGTCCCAGGTTTAATCTAGTCCCAGGCTTAATCTAGTCCCAGGCTTAATCTAGTCCCAGGCTTAATCTAGTCCCAGGCTTAATCTAGTCCCAGACTTAATCTAGTCCCAGACTTAATCTAGTCCCAGGCTTAATCTAGTCCCAGGTTTAATCTAGTCCCAGGCTTAATCTAGTCCCAGACTTAATCTAGTCCCAGGCTTAATCTAGTCCCAGGCTTAATCTAGTCCCAGGCTTAATCTAGTCCCAGACTTAATCTAGTCCCAGGCTTAATCTAGTCCCAGGCTTAATCTAGTCCCAGGCTTAATCTAGTCCCAGACTTAATCTAGTCCTAGACTTAATCTAGTCCCAGGCTTAATCTAGTCCCAGACTTAATCTAGTCCCAGACTTAATCTAGTCCCAGACTTAATCTAGTCCTAGACTAGTGTTTGAGCCGTTTTAACGGAAAGCGTATTTTAAAATACGTCAGTGCCATTTTTTTGTTTCAAGACACACATCAGTAATGTTTTTTTCTAAGGCACGATTATAAAACTTACTTAATTGAACTAAGGCCTAATCCTGGCTTAATCGAAGCCCTGTCTGTGAAACCGGGCCTTAATGTATTTGTCAATAATTAAAGATAATCGTGATAAAAGCAATAATGCACTTGCACTACTGGGGATCGTTCAGCAAACCGATGTCATTGTGACGCTCCGCTGTTTGATGAGAGGCTTTTGTGGAAGGTTCATTTGTATCAACAATTTGTATTTATTGTTTAATAAATATCAAAGGCCTTTTGCACTTTCTGAGGAAGGGTTTTAACACAACGTTTTGCCACTGGCATTCAACATGGACAATAAATATTAACAGAAGATACAAAAATGTTTTACACAAGTTTGTAACTGCAAAGCAGCAACAATCAAATATGGGTCTTCCTGTTATATTTATTACTTTTATAAAAATAAAAATCTTGTATGACAAAAAGACTGTGCATATGTGGTGTTGTAGGATTTTATTATGAATAACGGCAGAAAGAAATATTTCCATTTGTGTTTCACATTTCAGATTCTCCTTTTTCATTTGAAAATTGTGCCCTGTATTTTGGATAAATGTCCACCAGAGAAGATATTTAAAGCTTAAAACACAGTTCTGATGTGAGACAGCGTCTGAGGATGATCTAATCCAGTTTAGGTCCCGCCTACTGCCAGTCAACACTCACTCCCATTGGTGTGACATCATCAGCAGGGCGGAGCTTCTCTCACACACACATCTGCCCTGCAAACACCTCAGAAACGGCTCATTCATTCTCATGATCACAGAGCATTTACTAACATGAAATGTAAGTCCAGTAAAAGTTCTGTCCAGAGAGCGCCTGACTGTATTAACTGTAAAGTTTTTAAAAAGCAGCACTTATAGTCTCTGTGACTGTCAGATCATCAGATCTCTGGATCTCTGGCGACATCTAGTGGCCTGGATCAGTGATCTGCAGACACAGGAGGAACACTCCTCCACATCTGTACATCTGATATACAGTGATAACACTCTCCTGCGCTCTCACACGCGTCTGTCAGTCGGTCTTCTTCCGCTGAGCCTCTATGGGCCTGTAATGGCCGATTATCTGTCCCAGTATGAAGGAGTTTATCAGGAGAAACAGCAGACCGGCCATCCAGACGAGAGTAAAGCTGTTCCGGCCCTCGAACTCCAGGGAATACGCTGGCGATAACCAGAGCGCCTGGACGAGAGGAACATCACAGATGAAGACTCACGCCGTCAGGAATACACTAATGAGGAGATGTTCATGTTCCCTCACCTGACCCACAATCCACAGCAGCAGCAGCGCGAGCCCTCGCCTCCGGCCCAGCGTCAGGCGCGGCACGACCAGCGGCAGCAGGCACAGGTACCAGAGGAAGTACTGCACACACACACACACACACACACACACACACACACACACACACGAGCCTCAGACACAGGTACCAGAGGAAGTACTGCACACACACACACACACACACACACACACACACACACACGAGCCTCAGACACAGGTACCAGAGGAAGTACTGCACACACACACACACACACACACACACACACACACACACATACATACACACACACACGAGCCTCAGACACAGGTACCAGAGGAAGTACTGCACACACACACACACACACACACACACACACACACACACACACACACACACACGACCCTCAGACACAGGTACCAGAGGAAGTACTGCACACACACACACACACACACACACACACACACACACGAGCCTCAGACACAGGTACCAGAGGAAGTACTGCACACACACACACACACACACACACACACACACACACACACACACACACACACACACACACACACACACACACGAGCCTCAGACACAGGTACCAGAGGAAGTACTGCACACACACACACACACACACACACACACACACACACACACACACACACACACACACACACGAGCCTCAGACACAGGTACCAGAGGAAGTACTGCACACACACACACACACACACACACACACACGAGCCTCAGGCACAGGTACCAGAGGAAGTACTGCACACACACACACACACACACACACACACACACACACACACACACACGAGCCTCAGACACAGGTACCAGAGGAAGTACTGCACACACACACACACACACACACACACACACACACACACACACACACACACACACACACACACACACGAGCCTCAGACACAGGTACCAGAGGAAGTACTGCACACACACACACACACACACACACACACACACACACACACACACACACACACACACACATACACACACACACAAGCCTCAGACACAGGTACCAGAGGAAGTACTGCACACACACACACACACACACACACACACACACACACACACACACACACACGAGCCTCAGACACAGGTACCAGAGGAAGTACTGCACACACACACACACACACACACACACACACACACACACACACACACACACACACACACACACATACACACACACACAAGCCTCAGACACAGGTACCAGAGGAAGTACTGCACACACACACACACACACACACACACACACACACACATACACACACACACACACACGAGCCTCAGACACAGGTACCAGAGGAAGTACTGCACACACACACACACACACACACACACACACACACACACACACACACACACACACACGAGCCTCAGACACAGGTACCAGAGGAAGTACTGCACACACACACACACACACACACACACACACACACACACACACACACACACACACGAGCCTCAGACACAGGTACCAGAGGAAGTACTGCACACACACACACACACACACACACACACACACACACATACACACACGAGCCTCAGACACAGGTACCAGAGGAAGTACTGCACACACACACACACACACACACACACACACACACACACACACACACATACACACACACACGAGCCTCAGACACAGGTACCAGAGGAAGTACTGCACACACACACACACACACACACACACACACACACACACACACGAGCCTCAGACACAGGTACCAGAGGAAGTACTGCACACACACACACACACACACACACACACACACACACACACACACACACGAGCCTCAGACACAGGTACCAGAGGAAGTACTGCACACACACACACACACACACACACACACACACACACACACACACACACACACACACACACGAGCCTCAGACACAGGTACCAGAGGAAGTACTGCACACACACACACACACACACACACACACACACACACACGAGCCTCAGACACAGGTACCAGAGGAAGTACTGCACACACACACACACACACACACACACACACACACACATACACACACACACGAGCCTCAGACACAGGTACCAGAGGAAGTACTGCACACACACACACACACACACACACACACACACACACACACACACACACACACACACACACACACACGAGCCTCAGACACAGGTACCAGAGGAAGTACTGCACACACACACACACACACACACACACACACGAGCCTCAGACACAGGTACCAGAGGAAGTACTGCACACACACACACACACACACACACACACACACACACACACGAGCCTCAGACACAGGTACCAGAGGAAGTACTGCACACACACACACACACACACACACACACACACACACACACACACACACACACACACACGAGCCTCAGGCACAGGTACCAGAGGAAGTACTGCACACACACACACACACACACACACACACACACACATACACACACACACACGAGCCTCAGACACAGGTACCAGAGGAAGTACTGCACACACACACACACACACACACACACACACACACGAGCCTCAGACACAGGTACCAGAGGAAGTACTGCACACACACACACACACACACACACACACACACACACACACGAGCCTCAGACACAGGTACCAGAGGAAGTACTGCACACACACACACACACACACACACACACACACACACACACACACACACACACACACACACACACACACGAGCCTCAGGCACAGGTACCAGAGGAAGTACTGCACACACACACACACACACACACACACACACACACACACACACACACACACACACACACACACACACACACACACACGAGCCTCAGACACAGGTACCAGAGGAAGTACTGCACACACACACACACACACACACACACACACACGAGCCTCAGACACAGGTACCAGAGGAAGTACTGCACACACACACACACACACACACACACACACACACACACACACACACACACACACGAGCCTCAGACACAGGTACCAGAGGAAGTTCTGCACACACGCACACACACACACACACACACACACACACGAGCCTCAGACACAGGTACCAGAGGAAGTACTGCACACACACACACACACACACACACACACACACACACACACACGAGCCTCAGACACAGGTACCAGAGGAAGTACTGCACACACACACACACACACACACACACACACACACACACACACACATACACACACACACGAGCCTCAGACACAGGTACCAGAGGAAGTACTGCACACACACACACACACACACACACATACACACACACACACACACACACGAGCCTCAGACACAGGTACCAGAGGAAGTACTGCACACACACACACACACACACACACACACACACGAGCCTCAGACACAGGTACCAGAGGAAGTACTGCACACACACACACACACACACACACACACACACACACACACACACACACACACACACACACGAGCCTCAGACACAGGTACCAGAGGAAGTACTGCACACACACACACACACACACACACACACACACACACACACACACACACACACACACACACGAGCCTCAGACACAGGTACCAGAGGAAGTACTGCACACACACACACACACACACACACACACACACACACACACACACACACACACACACACACACACACACGAGCCTCAGACACAGGTACCAGAGGAAGTACTGCACACACACACACACACACACACACGAGCCTCAGACACAGGTACCAGAGGAAGTACTGCACACACACACACACACACACACACACACACACACACACACACACACACACACACACACGAGCCTCAGACACAGGTACCAGAGGAAGTACTGCACACACACACACACACACACACACACACACACACACACACACACACACACACACGAGCCTCAGACACAGGTACCAGAGGAAGTACTGCACACACACACACACACACACACACACACACACACACACGAGCCTCAGACACAGGTACCAGAGGAAGTACTACACACACACACACACACACACACACACACACACACACACGAGCCTCAGACACAGGTACCAGAGGAAGTACTGCACACACACACACACACACACACACACACACACACACATACACACATACACACACGAGCCTCAGACACAGGTACCAGAGGAAGTACTGCACACACACACACACACACACACACACACACACACACACGAGCCTCAGACACAGGTACCAGAGGAAGTACTGCACACACACACACACACACACACACACACACACACACGAGCCTCAGACACAGGTACCAGAGGAAGTACTGCACACACACACACACACACACACACACACACACACACACACACACACGAGCCTCAGACACAGGTACCAGAGGAAGTAAGGCACACACACACACACACACACACACACACACACACACACACACACACACACGAGCCTCAGACACAGGTACCAGAGGAAGTACTGCACACACACACACACACACACACACACACACACACACACACACACACACACACACACACGAGCCTCAGACACAGGTACCAGAGGAAGTACTGCACACACACACACACACACACACACACACACGAGCCTCAGACACAGGTACCAGAGGAAGTACTGCACACACACACACACACACACACACACACACACACACACACACACACACACACACACACACACACACGAGCCTCAGACACAGGTACCAGAGGAAATACTGCACACACACACACACACACACACACACACGAGCCTCAGACACAGGTACCAGAGGAAGTACTGCACACACACACACACACACACACACACACACACACACGAGCCTCAGACACAGGTACCAGAGGAAGTACTGCACACACACACACACACACACACACACACACACACACACACACACACGAGCCTCAGACACAGGTACCAGAGGAAGTACTGCACACACACACACACACACACACACACACACACACACACACACACGAGCCTCAGACACAGGTACCAGAGGAAGTACTGCACACACACACACACACACACACACACACACACACACACACACACACACACACACACACGAGCCTCAGACACAGGTACCAGAGGAAGTACTGCACACACACACACACACACACACACACACACGAGCCTCAGACACAGGTACCAGAGGAAGTACTGCACACACACACACACACACACACACACACACACACACACACACACACACACACACACACACACACACACACACACACACGAGCCTCAGACACAGGTACCAGAGGAAATACTGCACACACACACACACACACACACACACACGAGCCTCAGACACAGGTACCAGAGGAAATACTGCACACACACACACACACACACACACACACGAGCCTCAGACACAGGTACCAGAGGAAGTACTGCACACACACACACACACACACACACACGAGCCTCAGACACAGGTACCAGAGGAAGTACTGCACACACACACACACACACACACACACGAGCCTTAAAGGAGAACTCCGGTCAATTTTAACATTGAGCTCATTTTTGTGTACATGTGGAGTGCTGTCAGTACAGAGAACAAGGACAGAAATTGGTGTTGCCTACACCGTGTTATCCTCTTTTTAAAATCTGCACCCTGTTGACTTCAATGGGGCAAGTTTTAAACCTGCTTTTAGCCTCTTAACATCCTTGATGTGTCATTACAAGTGCACAGGTCATGTGAGTGATTCCTTCAGAGTGAACACGGGTGAATCTGACTGCAGTAGATGTGAAAGATATGAATAAAAATGATGTTATTTCAGCCAGCGCTCATACCTGTATTTACATCCTGTTTTCGGCTGAAGTCCACAGTAGTCGATTGTCGAGTTCGGGCGCATTGGTTTAGTACGTACGATCATGCGCCCGAACTCGAACTCCAAATTTACAAAAAAATGAGCTCAATGTTAAAATTGACCGGAGTTCTCCTTTAAACACAGGTACCAGAGGAAATACTGCACGCACACACACACACACACACACACACACACACACGAGCCTCAGACACAGGTACCAGAGGAAATACTGCACACACACACACACACACACACACACACGAGCCTCAGACACAGGTACCAGAGGAAGGACACACACACACACACACACACACACACACACACACACACACACACACACACACACACACACACACACACACACGAGCCTCAGACACAGGTACCAGAGGAAGGACACACACACACACACACACACACATGAGTAGGGATGGGTATCGTTAAGGTTTTAACGGTATTACTACTCTTACCGATACTCTTTATCGATCCGGTACTTTAACGGTATTCTTATCGGTTCTTTTTGTTATATTAAAAAAAAGGGGAAAAAAATCATTTAGAACATAATTAATATTGCTTTATATTTTTAAATGTTAAATAAATATCTATAGCAAAAGAAAAAGCAATGCTTTAACAAAACAAATAACACATGTATGTTATGCAGAAGGGTGCAGGCTTTAGTGCTTTATATTCAGAAGACATAGGACACCAAAAACAGTACAAACACATGGTCAAACAAAAAAAAGTATACAATAAAACAAATATACAAATTATATACCCAGTGCTTTAATTTCAGTAATGTCTACTGGCATTACTGTTCCGGAGTAATATGGGCTAAAAAGATATCTAATAAAGTCAGATGTAAAATAACACTGCATAGTTTATCATAGATAGATTAAAGCTTCAAGAGCTGCGACAGATTTTCTCTTTGCCTTTTGTTGTTTGATTCACATTAATGGAGCAATCGTCAGCAGGATTATTAGACTGCTGCCTCTTTAAGACCAAATGCAGATCTATTCATATTACGCATCATATTTTCTCCCAACTATTTAAGTCCATTTAAGACATAAACTGTGTTTAAGTGAATCTCCAAGCCATTTTTACATATTTGTGTGTATATTTGATCGTTTAGATGCGCACACGAAGCCCAAAATATACGTTGCTTGTCTCGTTGCGGTGTGTTTCGGAGCGCGCGCCGCATTTAGAACAGCGTCTATTGCTCAATTTTGGTACTTTTAATAGCCTTTTATTATCAAACATGTCCCGCAGTTTAGCAACAGTATAGACTACATTTTACAACAGTCACCGATCATGCAGATTCTGAAGTTACGTTTGGGTTTTAGGGAGAAATGACAGCGCGCCGCTGTGAAGTGAAGGAAGCTGCGCTGGAGAGAATGCGGCTTTAGTTTTTAATGGTTATACCTCAAATATCTTCTTTTTTATAATCATTGGAAGACAAAATCTAAAATAAAATTAGTTTGATATCAAAGATCTAAAGTGTAACCGTTTGAATGTTTAGTTCTGTCCTCATCGTCACTCATTAAGCAGGGCTGTTGTGATGTGCGCGCCGTGGCTCCGCGTGAAAGATCGCTCTCTCTCTCACACACACACACTCTCTCTCTCTCTCACACACACTCTCTCTCTCTCTCACACACACTCTCTCTCTTTAGCAAAAATGCATCACAGACAAAGGGTTCAATATTATTATATATAGAAGTGGCTGGCGAGATTAATTTTGCAAGATAATAATTTCTTAATAGTAATAATATATAGCACGTGTACTTTCTTAATTTCTCCAGTACCGACAGCAGAACCGATAACGTCCGAGCTTATCGATCCAGCGGTCTTTCAAAATTCAGCACCGGGGCCCGTTTAATACCGGGTTTCGGTACCCATCCCTACACATGAGCCTCAGACCAGTTAGGGTTAGTTGTTCCCGTACCTGTGAGGTGCACACCTTGTTGAAGCTGACGAAGACGGCGGTGTGGAGGAAGCAGCAGAAGGGCCGGTCGGAGCGGAAGGCCAGCGAGGACAGCAGAACCAGCAGCAGCTGCGGCACGAACAGCACCAGCGCCAGACTCCCGCTCCAGCTCCCGCTCCAGCTCCCGCTCCAGATCCCGCTCCAGCTCCCGCTCCAGATCCCGCTCCAGATCCCGCTCCAGATCCCGCTCCAGATCCCGCTCCAGATCCCGCTCCCCGTCCCGCTGCCCTCCGCCGTCAGGTACAGCATGTAGAAGTACGGAGAGAAGTTGTGCCGGATGTCTCTGCGAGTCACATGGTACAGATACGACTCGTGGAGGAAATCCCAGCCGTAACTGAGGAACACAGGACAGAACTGATCGCTATATTATCATATTCCTTATGCTAGAATAATAGAGCAGTGACTGGGAAATAATTAATGGATGTCTGGGAATGATGTAGAGACACACATGAAAAATGAAACTGTCTATATTGGTGCATCATGGGATGCTTTTAACATACATGCAGTAGAAGGTCCCGTTCAGAGCCATGAACACGGATCCGGAGACGGCAGCGAACAGCAGCAGATCCCTGTTGAAGAGCCGGACGAGGTTCGGGACCAGCCCTCGCTCCCGGGACGGGGCCTCGGCCAGAGACAGCGCGATGGGCAGCGCGTACGTGAGCGGGTAGATCTTCATGTGCACGGAGAGGCCGAACAGGAGCGCGGCGGCCGCGAGTCTCCGGCACTCCAGGCACAGCAGCGTGGACAGAACCAGCGCCGCTAGCACAGACTCGGCGTTCCCTCGCGTCGACACGCCGGCCGGCAGCGGGTTCAGGAGCCACAGGCCGCAGCACACGAGGGCCGAGCCGCGGGACGTCCCGCGCAGCGCTAGCAGCCGCAGCAGCAGCCAGCCCGACAGCAGGTCGCAGCCGCAGAACAGCAGCTTCCCGAAGTGAGCCGTCAGCAGCACGTTAGGCGTTAGCATCAGCGCTAGCACGGGCGTGTAGCGGAACGTGGATCTGCGGTACGGACTCTCGCCCTGCAAACACACGGCATGGTCACTGACCCCTGACCTTCCTCTTTCAACCGGAGCCCATTCCCACAACATAAGCCTTGGTTCAAGGTTCAGAGTTCATTACATCATTGTTAGACTAAACACTTGTTTTATTAAAGCTCCAATATGTAAAATATTTTGACCACAAGAGGGCGCAGTTTCCAACAATAACAAAGGCGAAGCTTGATGACACTATGAAGGAGGTGACGATGGGAGATGTCGTTTTTAATGCGTTTTCACCATCTAGCGATGTATCTAAATGGAATTAATGAATCATGATCACGGATGAGGTAATTTATTCGTTTTTGTATTACCTGTATGTCTGATCGTATTATTTTATGTCATCATAATTAATGAACTGCAAGGAACGTGAAATGTTATGCTATATTATCCCGTTACAACTTACAGCTATTTGTCAAATGATTTGTTGGGTTAATGTTGTGCAGTTTTACGTGTTTATGGTTAATGCCGTGTTGTTTAACGTGTTCAAACCAATCGTTCTAAAGTAGGCCTATATTTGAACGAACATTTGCAAGTAATGACTAAATATATTTTTTTAACAACACATATCCGATTGTATTTAATTGTACTGCCATAATCTCGGTCACCACACGTGATAAAAGGCCTTACCGAAGTACAAAGAGCAATATAACTTTGTTTATAAGTGCTATTATTGACAGTTGCATGTGTTGCAGGGAAACACATAAAAAATGCTACAGTGACAGAATGTACAGGCATGTGGTGTAAGTCATATCTATTAAAATCATCTTTACTGTAACTATTACGTTACTTGTACAATACAAAAATAATTGATTTGCTAACCTGTCTATCAATACACTCGCGAGAGCAGAGTCTCTGTCAAGTCCAAGATTGTCGCGCCGCTCTCTCCATCTCGAAAACGCCTGGCCGATATTTATCCGGGTTTAATTCCTCCGTTTGTCACACAGTCTGCGTGTATCCGAATATGGACGCTTTCTTTTGTTGGCACTTCAATACTCGCCAAAGAGTAATCGTGATCCATAACAACGATAACCATACAGTCTATGGCTATAACGCTATAACCACCACTTCCGCATTTGACCGCACAATCCTTTCCGGTGTGGACCATGTGATATTCCACCACACCGGAAGGATACTGCGGACATTGCGTCACTGAGAGGCGACATTTCTTTTCCAGGACGGACAGTTATCTAAAATCGGAATTTCTCTGAAATAAAAAATCTTTGGAGACTTTTGAGATATTGTAAGTACACAACTGGAGGAAATATATCACACTGTGCAAGTTATTTTCGGAAATTTTATTACAAAATTGTTACATATTGGACCTTTAAAGCATTTCGTCTGCATGTTTGTTAAGTATGGAAGTATAAAATCGTCTCGGGTTACTTGCGTGACCCATGTTCTCTTCCATAGGTTCATATAAGATACTCGACGGGTTCAGGCGATCAGCACCGCTGTTAGCGCCATCGCTACGCAGCGTCGAGTGAACCGATGGACGAGAACTGACGGGTTATCTCTTATATAGAGCTGGTAAGTCCCGCCCCTTCCGCGAACCCCACTGTATAGAGCTGGTAAGTCCCGCCCCTTCCGCTAACCCCACTGTATAGAGCTGGTAAGTCCCGCCCCTTCCGCGAACCCCACTGTATAGAGCTGGTATGTCCCGCCCCTTCCGCTAACCCCACTGTATAGAGCTGGTAAGTCCCGCCCCTTCTGCTAACCCCACTGTATAGAGC
The DNA here is from genome assembly GCA_022829025.1 of Squalius cephalus. Lineage (NCBI taxonomy): Eukaryota > Metazoa > Chordata > Actinopteri > Cypriniformes > Leuciscidae > Squalius > Squalius cephalus. Next base: position 31,949,319 of record CM040815.1, read on the forward strand.
TGGTAAGTCTCGCCCTTCCGCTAACCCCACTGTATAGAGCTGGTAAGTCCCGCCCCTTCTGCGAACCCCATTGTATAGAGCTGGTAAGTCCCGCCCCTTCCGCTAACCCCACTGTATAGAGCTGGTAAGTCCCGCCCCTTCTGCTAACCCCACTGTATAGAGCTGGTAAGTCCCGCCCCTTCCGCTAACCCCACTGTATAGAGCTGGTAAGTCCCGCCCCTTCTGCTAACCCCACTGTATAGAGCTGGTAAGTCCCGCCCCTTCCGCTAACCCCACTGTATAGAGCTGGTAAGTCCCGCCCCTTCTGCTAACCCCACTGTATAGAGCTGGTAAGTCCCGCCCCTTCTGCTAACCCCACTGTATAGAGCTGGTAAGTCCCGCCCCTTCCGCTAACCCCACTGTATAGAGCTGGTAAGTCCCGCCCCTTCCGCTAACCCCACTGTATAGAGCTGGTATGTCCCGCCCCTTCCCCTAACCCCACTGTATAGAGCTGGTAAGTCCCGCCCCTTCCGCTAACCCCACTGTATAGAGCTGGTAAGTCCCGCCCCTTCTGCTAACCCCACTGTATAGAGCTGGTAAGTCCCGCCCCTTCCGCTAACCCCACTGTATAGAGCTGGTAAGTCCCGCCCCTTCCGCTAACCCCACTGTATAGAGCTGGTAAGTCCCGCCCCTTCCGCTAACCCCACTGTATAGAGCTGGTATGTCCCGCCCCTTCCGCGAACCCCACTGTATAGAGCTGGTAAGTCCCGCCCCTTCCGCTAACCCCACTGTATAGAGCTGGTAAGTCCCGCCCCTTCCGCGAACCCCACTGTATAGAGCTGGTAAGTCTCGCCCTTCCGCTAACCCCACTGTATAGAGCTGGTAAGTCCCGCCCCTTCCGCGAACCCCATTGTATAGAGCTGGTAAGTCCCGCCCCTTCCGCTAACCCCACTGTATAGAACTGGTAAGTCCCGCCCCTTCCGCTAACCCCACTGTATAGAGCTGGTAAGTCCCGCCCCTTCCGCTAACCCCACTGTATAGAGCTGGTAAGTCCCGCCCCTTCTGCTAACCCCACTGTATAGAGCTGGTAAGTCCCGCCCCTTCTGCTAACCCCACTGTATAGAGCTGGTAAGTCCCGCCCCTTCCGCTAACCCCACTGTATAGAGCTGGTAAGTCCCGCCCCTTCCGCTAACCCCACTGTATAGAGCTGGTAAGTCCCGCCCCTTCCGCTAACCCCACTGTATAGAGCTGGTATGTCCCGCCCCTTCCCCTAACCCCACTGTATAGAGCTGGTAAGTCCCGCCCCTTCCGCTAACCCCACTGTATAGAGCTGGTAAGTCCCGCCCCTTCCGCTAACCCTGCTGGACCTCTAGGTTGAAAAATCGTCAATGCAAGTGAATGTGAGAAAATAATTATTTTCTGGTCCCGTTTGAATTGTGCCATGAATGTGAACATATGTTGTCTGTGAATTTTTAATATAACTTTTCGTGTAAAGAATGCTACAATTTAGCGGGTAGAAGTTTGATACGGTTAGACTTTGTGTGAGAGCACTTTGTGGACTACAACTCTTCGCTGCTTTCGACGCGTTTGAAACGTCAACACCACTGGTAAGCCCACTGTATAGAGCTGGTAAGTCCCGCCCCTTCCGCTAACCCCACTAGCACACGGACACTAGCTCACGGATCCCGCTAAACATGGCTGTGTCTTTGGTGCACTTCACCGCCTTCTTTCAGGGAGAGGACACAATCGTTGAGGTTGGCGAAAACCGCGGGTAAGTCAACTTTATGGGGTGACGTCACATAGGCGACATGTAGTCTTTCTCGTTATGTCTTTTCCACAACTGCTAGCCGAAGAATCATACCATATACTGTCAAACTCGTAACATGAAAAATTATATTAAAAATTCACAGACAACATATGTTCACATTCATAGCACAATTCAAACGGGACCAGAAAATAATTATTTTCTCACATTCACTTGCATTGACGATTTTTCAACCTAGAGGTCCAGTGGGGTTAGCGGAAGGGGCGGGACTTACCAGCTCTATACAGTGGGGTTAGCGGAAGGGGCGGGACTTACCAGCTCTATACAGTGGGGTTAGTGGAAGGGGCGGGACTTACCAGCTCTATACAGTGGGGTTAGCGGAAGGGGCGGGACTTACCAGCTCTATACAGTGGGGTTAGCGGAAGGGGCGGGACTTACCAGCTCTATAGCCAGAGCTGAAGAACACCCGACTAATGTGTTAAAGCACTTCAGAAACAACACATATTCAGTAATAAAAAATGTCATATTTAGGCTCTTAAACATTATGTTAAATTCACTTCACCTTTTTCTCTCATAATTTTGACTTTTCAATACAAGTTAAAGTCATGAGATAAAAAGTCTACATTATGACATTAAATAGTATTTATTTCATAATTGTGACAATTTATACCTCATGATTT
>CM040815.1:31956742-31979242 GCA_022829025.1 Squalius cephalus
CCTGTGTGTCTCCTCGGGTGTGTGTGTATCAGCCTGTGTGTCTCCTCGGGTGTGTGTGTGTCAGCCTGTGTGTCTCCTCAGGTGTGTGTATCAGCCTGTGTGTCTCCTCAGGTGTGTGTATCAGCCTGTGTGTCTCCTCAGGTGTGTGTATCAGCCTGTGTGTCTCCTCAGGTGTGTGTGTATCAGCCTGTGTGTCTCCTCAGGTGTGTGTATCAGCCTGTGTGTCTCCTCAGGTGTGTGTATCAGCCTGTGTGTCTCCTCAGGTGTGTGTATCAGCCTGTGTGTCTCCTCAGGTGTGTGTATCAGCCTGTGTGTCTCCTCAGGTGTGTGTATCAGCCTGTGTGTCTCCTCAGGTGTGTGTATCAGCCTGTGTGTCTCCTCAGGTGTGTGTATCAGCCTGTGTGTCTCCTCAGGTGTGTGTATCAGCGATGGCCGCGCCGTTTGTCCCGGTTCCGGTTCCGATAGACCGAGCCCCGCGGAGAGCAGCCGTCTCAGTGCCGGACCGGAGCCAGAGTCCCGTGAGCCGGGCCAGACTCAGCGGCTCCGAGCGATCCGTGCAGTTTTCCAGCTCCCCGACCCCCGACCCCGGCTCTCCTCATCTGAACTCCGGCTCTCCTCATCTGAACCCCGGGAGCGCGCCGGAGAGCCCGGGTCCCTGGCAGGAGCGGCCCATCACTCCCACTGTCCTGGGGTACGAGGTGATGGAGGAGCGGGCCAAGTTCACTGTGAGTGCCTCAGACCTGTGTGTGTGTGTGTGTGTGTGTGTGTGTGGCTCGTACGGGTCTGTGAAGATGCTTGAATTTTGCTGTTGGGTTTTCAAGGTTTGAAAAGTGCTTAAATTTTGGATAAAATGCTTGAAATTGTAACTGTATTTCTTTCACAACCCATACTGATCTGACTGAATAGTTAGTTTATTAAAATGGAAATGAAATGTAGCCCTTCAGGAACAGAGCGATTAGCGCTGCGCTGGCCAGAGCAAAAGTAGGCGGAGTTTTCATTTTGATTTCCACGCTTGTTTGGATGCCCTGTTTCTATTGGCCGCGCGGGTAATCGTCACAGAGCGCAGCGGCAAAAGTTGAACTGTTCTGAACTTTGAGCGCGGCGTGTGTGAGCTCGCCAATGCTGCGCTCCGCTTTGGTCCTCGCGCTGCGCAAGCCATTGACATAAATGGGTGTCATGGGCGTCGTGTCTGAAGGGCCAGTAGTGGCTGAGAGTACCTGGAGTGATGATGTAATGTTAGTATTGCATGTCCGTTATGGCACGTCATTTGTGGAATATGCAGTGAACACAGCCAAAGCTACAGCACAGCACCTGCTAACGCTAGCTACTGTTAGGTGTACAGTCGCTGATTGCTGAACAGAAAGCGTGTCAGATGGAGAGTCATACGAGTAGCGACCGTAAGCTTGAGGATGGCCTTATATTTACACTGCTCTATTCCAGTAGATAGATGTAGTTGTCTTGGCAATGAAATACATTTTTTTATTTGATTAATATAGTCTATTGATCAGGCAGGGGTGTGTGCACTGTCAGAGTCTTCTGGGTAAACTGGAATCACAGGGTGTTGTTGCACTGTCTCACATTGTGTTCAAACCTCGTCTATATCAGGAGTGTGTCCCTAACCCTAACCCTATATCAGGAGTGTGTCCCTAACCCTATATCAGGAGTGTGTCCCTAACCCTAACCCTATATCAGGAGTGTGTCCCTAACCCTAACCCTATATCAGGAGTGTGTCCCTAACCCTATATCAGGAGTGTGTCCCTAACCCTAACCCTATATCAGGAGTGTGTCCCTAACCCTATATCAGGAGTGTGTCCCTAACCCTATATCAGGAGTGTGTCCCTAACCCTATATCAGGAGTGTGTCCCTAACCCTAACCCTATATCAGGAGTGTGTCCCTAACCCTATATCAGGAGTGTGTCCCTAACCCTAACCCTAATCCTGTCTTTCAGCCCTTGAAATTACTTCAGTTTTACAGCCTGAAAATCACATGATCTGGGAAGCAATATTTGGACATTAATATAATGAGAAGGGTTATTCATAGGCATTATCGACAGTGATAAATATCTGATCCTTCTGCGATTTATGAAACACAGTTTTGGCTGTTTATAGCATTAGCTCTTTTAAATGTGCTATTAAAATGGTTTATGATAAAACTCATTGGTTCATTGACATGATGTAGCAAAGCCTTGTTTACTGAAGTCAGGTGACTCTGGCAGATCGCTGTTTGTGAATGTGCTGCAGGTCTATAAGGTTCTGGTGAGGAAGACTCTGGACGAGAGCTGGGTCGTGTTCAGACGCTACACCGACTTCTCCAGACTCAACGACAAGGTCAGTGAGATTATACAGGTTATACACTGACCCGTTCCTCTAAAGCTCTGACCCGTTCCTCTGAAGCTCTGACCCGTTCCTCTGAAGCTCTGACCCGTTCCTCTGAAGCTCTGACCCGTCACTCTGAAGCTCTGACCCGTCACTCTGAAGCTCTGACCCGTTCCTCTAAAGCTCTGACCCGTTCCTCTGAAGCTCTGACCCGTTCCTCTGAAGCTCTGACCCGTTCCTCTAAAGCTCTGACCCGTTCCTCTGAAGCTCTGACCCGTCACTCTGAAGCTCTGACCCGTTCCTCTGAAGCTCTGACCCGTTCCTCTAAAGCTCTGACCCGTTCCTCTGAAGCTCTGACCCGTTCCTCTGAAGCTCTGACCCGTTCCTCTAAAGCTCTGACCCGTTCCTCTGAAGCTCTGACCCGTCACTCTGAAGCTCTGACCCGTCACTCTGAAGCTCTGACCCGTTCCTCTAAAGCTCTGACCCGTTCCTCTGAAGCTCTGACCCGTTCCTCTGAAGCTCTGACCCGTTCCTCTAAAGCTCTGACCCGTTCCTCTGAAGCTCTGACCCGTTCCTCTAAAGCTCTGACCCGTTCCTCTAAAGCTCTGACCCGTTCCTCTGAAGCTCTGACCCGTTCCTCTGAAGCTCTGACCCGTTCCTCTAAAGCTCTGACCCGTTCCTCTGAAGCTCTGACCCGTTCCTCTAAAGCTCTGACCCGTTCCTCTGAAGCTCTGACCCGTTCCTCTAAAGCTCTGACCCGTTCCTCTAAAGCTCTGACCCGTTCCTCTAAAGCTCTGACCCGTTCCTCTAAAGCTCTGACCCGTTCCTCTAAAGCTCTGTCCCGTTCCTCTGAAGCTCTGACCCGTTCCTCTGAAGCTCTGACCCGTTCCTCTGAAGCTCTGACCCGTTCCTCTGAAGCTCTGACCCGTTCCTCTAAAGCTCTGACCCGTTCCTCTGAAGCTCTGACCCGTTCCTCTAAAGCTCTGACCCGTTCCTCTGAAGCTCTGACCCGTTCCTCTGAAGCTCTGACCCGTTCCTCTGAAGCTCTGACCCGTTCCTCTAAAGCTCTGACCCGTTCCTCTAAAGCTCTGACCCGTTCCTCTGAAGCTCTGACCCGTTCCTCTAAAGCTCTGACCCGTTCCTCTGAAGCTCTGACCCGTTCCTCTGAAGCTCTGACCCGTTCCTCTGAAGCTCTGACCCGTTCCTCTAAAGCTCTGACCCGTTCCTCTGAAGCTCTGACCCGTTCCTCTGAAGCTCTGACCCGTTCCTCTAAAGCTCTGACCCGTTCCTCTGAAGCTCTGACCCGTTCCTCTGAAGCTCTGACCCGTTCCTCTAAAGCTCTGACCCGTTCCTCTGAAGCTCTGACCCGTTCCTCTAAAGCTCTGACCCGTTCCTCTGAAGCTCTGACCCGTTCCTCTAAAGCTCTGACCCGTTCCTCTAAAGCTCTGACCCGTTCCTCTAAAGCTCTGACCCGTTCCTCTAAAGCTCTGACCCGTTCCTCTAAAGCTCTGTCCCGTTCCTCTAAAGCTCTGACCCGTTCCTCTAAAGCTCTGACCCGTTCCTCTAAAGCTCTGACCCGTTCCTCTGAAGCTCTGACCCGTTCCTCTAAAGCTCTGACCCGTTCCTCTGACCCGTTCCTCTGACCCGTTCCTCTGAAGCTCTGACCCGTTCCTCTGACCCGTTCCTCTGACCCGTTCCTCTGACCCGTTCCTCTAAAGCTCTGACCCGTTCCTCTAAAGCTCTGTCCCGTTCCTCTAAAGCTCTGACCCGTTCCTCTGAAGCTCTGACCCGTTCCTCTGAAGCTCTGACCCGTTCCTCTGAAGCTCTGACCCGTTCCTCTGAAGCTCTGACCCGTTCCTCTGACCCGTTCCTCTGACCCGTTCCTCTAAAGCTCTGACCCGTTCCTCTAAAGCTCTGACCCGTTCCTCTGAAGCTCTGACCCGTTCCTCTGAAGCTCTGACCCGTTCCTCTGAAGCTCTGACCCGTTCCTCTGAAGCTCTGACCCGTTCCTCTGACCCGTTCCTCTGACCCGTTCCTCTAAAGCTCTGACCCGTTCCTCTAAAGCTCTGACCCGTTCCTCTAAAGCTCTGTCCCGTTCCTCTGAAGCTCTGACCCGTTCCTCTGAAGCTCTGACCCGTTCCTCTAAAGCTCTGTCCCGTTCCTCTGAAGCTCTGACCCGTTCCTCTAAAGCTCTGACCCGTTCCTCTGAAGCTCTGTCCCGTTCCTCTGAAGCTCTGTCCCGTTCCTCTGAAGCTCTGTCCCGTTCCTCTAAAGCTCTGACCCGTTCCTCTAAAGCTCTGTCCCGTTCCTCTGAAGCTCTGACCCGTTCCTCTGAAGCTCTGACCCGTTCCTCTAAAGCTCTGTCCCGTTCCTCTGAAGCTCTGACCCGTTCCTCTGAAGCTCTGTCCCGTTCCTCTAAAGCTCTGACCCGTTCCTCTGAAGCTCTGTCCCGTTCCTCTGAAGCTCTGTCCCGTTCCTCTGAAGCTCTGTCCCGTTCCTCTAAAGCTCTGACCCGTTCCTCTAAAGCTCTGTCCCGTTCCTCTGAAGCTCTGACCCGTTCCTCTGAAGCTCTGACCCGTTCCTCTAAAGCTCTGTCCCGTTCCTCTGAAGCTCTGACCCGTTCCTCTGAAGCTCTGTCCCGTTCCTCTAAAGCTCTGTCCCGTTCCTCTGAAGCTCTGACCCGTTCCTCTAAAGCTCTGACCCGTTCCTCTAAAGCTCTGACCCGTTCCTCTGAAGCTCTGACCCGTTCCTCTGAAGCTCTGTCCCGTTCCTCTAAAGCTCTGTCCCGTTCCTCTGAAGCTCTGACCCGTTCCTCTAAAGCTCTGACCCGTTCCTCTAAAGCTCTGACCCGTTCCTCTGAAGCTCTGACCCGTTCCTCTGAAGCTCTGTCCCGTTCCTCTAAAGCTCTGTCCCGTTCCTCTAAAGCTCTGACCCGTTCCTCTGAAGCTCTGACCCGTTCCTCTGAAGCTCTGTCCCGTTCCTCTAAAGCTCTGTCCCGTTCCTCTGAAGCTCTGACCCGTTCCTCTAAAGCTCTGACCCGTTCCTCTGAAGCTCTGTCCCGTTCCTCTGAAGCTCTGTCCCGTTCCTCTGAAGCTCTGTCCCGTTCCTCTAAAGCTCTGACCCGTTCCTCTAAAGCTCTGTCCCGTTCCTCTGAAGCTCTGACCCGTTCCTCTGAAGCTCTGACCCGTTCCTCTAAAGCTCTGTCCCGTTCCTCTGAAGCTCTGACCCGTTCCTCTGAAGCTCTGTCCCGTTCCTCTGAAGCTCTGACCCGTTCCTCTGAAGCTCTGACCCGTTCCTCTAAAGCTCTGTCCCGTTCCTCTGAAGCTCTGACCCGTTCCTCTGAAGCTCTGTCCCGTTCCTCTAAAGCTCTGACCCGTTCCTCTGAAGCTCTGTCCCGTTCCTCTGAAGCTCTGTCCCGTTCCTCTGAAGCTCTGTCCCGTTCCTCTAAAGCTCTGACCCGTTCCTCTAAAGCTCTGTCCCGTTCCTCTGAAGCTCTGACCCGTTCCTCTGAAGCTCTGACCCGTTCCTCTAAAGCTCTGTCCCGTTCCTCTGAAGCTCTGACCCGTTCCTCTGAAGCTCTGTCCCGTTCCTCTAAAGCTCTGTCCCGTTCCTCTGAAGCTCTGACCCGTTCCTCTAAAGCTCTGTCCCGTTCCTCTGAAGCTCTGTCCCGTTCCTCTGAAGCTCTGTCCCGTTCCTCTGAAGCTCTGTCCCGTTCCTCTAAAGCTCTGACCCGTTCCTCTGAAGCTCTGACCCGTTCCTCTGAAGCTCTGACCCGTTCCTCTAAAGCTCTGTCCCGTTCCTCTGAAGCTCTGACCCGTTCCTCTAAAGCTCTGACCCGTTCCTCTGAAGCTCTGTCCCGTTCCTCTGAAGCTCTGTCCCGTTCCTCTGAAGCTCTGACCCGTTCCTCTAAAGCTCTGACCCGTTCCTCTAAAGCTCTGTCCCGTTCCTCTGAAGCTCTGACCCGTTCCTCTGAAGCTCTGACCCGTTCCTCTAAAGCTCTGTCCCGTTCCTCTGAAGCTCTGACCCGTTCCTCTAAAGCTCTGACCCGTTCCTCTGAAGCTCTGTCCCGTTCCTCTGAAGCTCTGACCCGTTCCTCTAAAGCTCTGTCCCGTTCCTCTGAAGCTCTGTCCCGTTCCTCTGAAGCTCTGACCCGTTCCTCTGAAGCTCTGACCCGTTCCTCTGAAGCTCTGACCCGTTCCTCTAAAGCTCTGACCCGTTCCTCTGAAGCTCTGACCCGTCCCTCTAAAGCTCTGACCCGTCACTCTAAAGCTCTGACCCGTTCCTCTGAAGCTCTGACCCGTTCCTCTGAAGCTCTGACCCGTTCCTCTGAAGCTCTGACCCGTTCCTCTAAAGCTCTGACCCGTTCCTCTAAAGCTCTGACCCGTTCCTCTGAAGCTCTGACCCGTTCCTCTGAAGCTCTGACCCGTTCCTCTGAAGCTCTGACCCGTTCCTCTGAAGCTCTGACCCGTTCCTCTGACCCGTTCCTCTAAAGCTCTGACCCGTTCCTCTAAAGCTCTGACCCGTTCCTCTGAAGCTCTGACCCGTTCCTCTAAAGCTCTGACCCGTTCCTCTGAAGCTCTGACCCGTTCCTCTGAAGCTCTGACCCGTTCCTCTGAAGCTCTGACCCGTTCCTCTGACCCGTTCCTCTGACCCGTTCCTCTAAAGCTCTGACCCGTTCCTCTAAAGCTCTGACCCGTTCCTCTAAAGCTCTGTCCCGTTCCTCTGAAGCTCTGACCCGTTCCTCTAAAGCTCTGACCCGTCACTCTAAAGCTCTGACCCGTTCCTCTAAAGCTCTGACCCATTCCTCTAAAGCTCTGACCCGTTCCTCTAAAGCTCTGACCCGTTCCTCTGAAGCTCTGACCCGTTCCTCTGAAGCTCTGACCCGTTCCTCTGAAGCTCTGACCCGTTCCTCTGAAGCTCTGACCCGTTCCTCTGAAGCTCTGACCCGTTCCTCTGAAGCTCTGACCCGTCCCTCTAAAGCTCTGACCCGTTCCTCTGAAGCTCTGACCCGTTCCTCTAAAGCTCTGACCCGTCACTCTGAAGCTCTGACCCGTCACTCTGAAGCTCTGACCCGTCACTCTGAAGCTCTGACCCGTCACTCTGAAGCTCTGACCCGTTCCTCTGAAGCTCTGACCCGTTCCTCTGAAGCTCTGACCCGTCACTCTGAAGCTCTGACCCGTCACTCTGAAGCTCTGACCCGTCACTCTGAAGCTCTGACCCGTCACTCTGAAGCTCTGACCCGTTCCTCTAAAGCTCTGACCCGTCACTCTAAAGCTCTGACCCGTTCCTCTGAAGCTCTGACCCGTTCCTCTGAAGCTCTGACCCGTCACTCTGAAGCTCTGACCCGTTCCTCTAAAGCTCTGACCCGTCACTCTAAAGCTCTGACCCGTTCCTCTAAAGCTCTGACCCGTTCCTCTAAAGCTCTGACCCGTTCCTCTGAAGCTCTGACCCGTTCCTCTGAAGCTCTGACCCGTTCCTCTGAAGCTCTGACCCGTTCCTCTGAAGCTCTGACCCGTTCCTCTGAAGCTCTGACCCGTCACTCTAAAGCTCTGACCCGTCCCTCTAAAGCTCTGACCCGTCACTCTAAAGCTCTGACCCGTCACTCTAAAGCTCTGACCCGTTCCTCTGAAGCTCTGACCCGTTCCTCTGAAGCTCTGACCCGTTCCTCTGAAGCTCTGACCCGTCACTCTAAAGCTCTGACCCGTCCCTCTAAAGCTCTGACCCGTCCCTCTAAAGCTCTGACCCGTCACTCTAAAGCTCTGACCCGTTCCTCTAAAGCTCTGACCCGTCACTCTAAAGCTCTGACCCGTCACTCTAAAGCTCTGACCCGTCACTCTAAAGCTCTGACCCGTTCCTCTAAAGCTCTGACCCGTCACTCTAAAGCTCTGACCCGTCACTCTAAAGCTCTGACCCGTCACTCTAAAGCTCTGACCCGTTCCTCTAAAGCTCTGACCCGTCACTCTAAAGCTCTGACCCGTCACTCTAAAGCTCTGACCCGTCCCTCTAAAGCTCTGACCCGTCACTCTAAAGCTCTGACCCGTCCCTCTAAAGCTCTGACCCGTCACTCTAAAGCTCTGACCCGTCACTCTAAAGCTCTGACCCGTTCCTCTAAAGCTCTGACCCGTCACTCTAAAGTTCTGACCCGTTCCTCTAAAGCTCTGACCCGTTCCTCTAAAGCTCTGACCCGTTCCTCTAAAGCTCTGACCCGTTCCTCTGAAGCTCTGACCCGTTCCTCTAAAGCTCTGACCCGTTCCTCTAAAGTTCTGTCCCGTTCCTCTAAAGTTCTGACCCGTTCCTCTCCAGCTGAAGGAGATGTTCCCGGGGTTCAGACTCGCTCTGCCTCCCAAACGCTGGTTCAAAGACAACTACGAGACGGAGTTCTTGGAGGACCGTCAGCTGGGCCTGCAGGCCTTCCTCCAGAACCTGGTGGCCCATAAAGACATCGCCCACTGGTGAGCGCTCGCACACACACATACAGCTGCACGCGTGACTGAAGTGTGTGTGTGTGACGGACTCCACTGTTCCTCAGTGTGGCGGTTCGGGAGTTCTTGTGTCTGGATGAACCGCCCGGCCCGTTCGACAGTCTGGAGGAGAGTCGGGTGAGTCCGCTTTCTTCTGCAGCTTCACAGTAATAGCGGGACGATAATGATGCAATGATGAAGACAGTTCAGTTCTGCTGGAAAGCGTCTAAAAAAGTCAGTGAGTGTGAAATATGATGTCCATTGCACACACACTTCACAGGCTCGTGGAACAGGCTGGCGTCAGAACCCCAAGAGTAGTTCCCCGCTGGTTCCCTCGAGGTTTTATGGGCAGAATGAATGAGTCTTCTGGGTTCTGACATCATCCCAGCTCTAGAATAAACTGCATTCTTAGATGTTAACAGAGATATGTGTATTACACGTCATAGAAGACGATGTTAGCATCTAGTGCTATAGTACATTAATGTCTGTCTCTCAAAATTATTCATGAGAACGTTTGGCTTTATCCAATGAGAAGACGTCTTCTGTGTGTGTGTGTGTGTGTGTGTGTGTCTGCAGGCGTTCTGTGAGACTCTAGAGGAGAGCAACTACAGGCTTCAGAAGGAGCTTCTCGAGAAGCAGCGAGAGATAAACTGCCTGAAGAAAACACTGGAGGAGAAAGAGCGGCACATCCAAACACTGGAAGGGCGAATCAAGTAAACCCAAACTCACACAGCAGTGCAGGTGTTCAGACAGACAGGTGTTCAGACAGACAGACAGGTGTTCAGACAGACAGGTGTTCAGACAGACAGACAGGTGTTCAGACAGTCAGGTGTACAGACAGACAGGTGTTCAGACAGACAGGTGTACAGACAGACAGACAGGTGTTCAGACAGACAGGTGTTCAGACAGACAGGTGTACAGACAGACAGACAGGTGTACAGACAGACAGACAGGTGTTCAGACAGACAGGTGTACAGACAGACAGACAGGTGTTCAGACAGACAGGTGTACAGACAGACACACAGACAGACAGACTGACAGACAGGTGTACAGACAGACACACAGACAGACAGACTGACAGACAGGTGTACAGACAGACAGACAGACAGACAGGTGTACAGACAGGTGTTCAGACAGACAGGTGTTCAGACAGACAGGTGTACAGACAGACAGGTGTACAGACAGGTGTACAGACAGATGTACAGACAGACAGGTGTTCAGACAGACAGGTGTACAGCCAGACCGGTGTTCAGACAGACAGACAAGTGTTCAGACAGACAGACAGGTGTACAGACAGACAGACAGGTGTTCAGACAGACAGACAGACAGACAGACAGGTGTACAGACAGACAGACAGGTGTTCAGACAGACAGGTGTACAGACAGACAGGTGTACAGACAGACAGGTGTACAGACAGACAGTTGTTCAGACAGACAGACAGACAGACAGACAGGTGTACAGACAGACAGGTATACAGACAGACACACAGACAGACACACAGACAGACAGACAGGTGTACAGACAGACAGACAGGTGTACAGACAGACTGACAGACAGGTGTACAGACTGACAGACAGACAGACAGGTGTACAGACAGATGTACATACAGACAGGTGTTCAGACAGACAGGTGTACAGACAGACAGGTGTTCAGACAGACAGACAGACAGACAGACACGTGTTCAGACAGACAGGTATACAGACAGACAGACAGACAGGTGTACAGACAGACAGGTGTACAGACAGACAGGTATACAGACAGACAGGTGTACAGACAGACAGACAGGTGTACAGACAGACAGGTGTACAGACAGACAGGTATACAGACAGACAGACAGGTGTACAGACAGACAGACAGACAGACAGACTGACAGACAGGTGTACAGACAGACAGACAGGTGTACAGACACAGGTGTACAGACAGACAGGTGTACAGACAGACAGACAGACAGACAGACAGGTGTACAGACAGACAGACAGGTGTACAGACAGACTGACAGACAGGTGTACAGACTGACAGACAGACAGACAGGTGTACAGACAGATGTACATACAGACAGGTGTTCAGACAGACAGGTGTACAGACAGACAGGTGTTCAGACAGACAGACAGACAGACAGACACGTGTTCAGACAGACAGGTATACAGACAGACAGGTGTACAGACAGACAGACAGGTGTACAGACAGACAGGTGTACAGACAGACAGACAGACAGGTGTACAGACAGACAGGTGTACAGACAGACAGGTATACAGACAGACAGACAGGTGTACAGACAGACAGACAGACTGACAGACAGGTGTACAGACACAGGTGTACAGACAGACAGGTGTACAGACAGACAGACAGACAGACAGGTGTACAGACAGACAGGTGTACAGACAGACACACAGACAGATGTACATACAGACAGGTGTACAGACAGACAGGTATACAGACAGACAGACAGGTGTACAGACAGACAGACAGGTGTACAGACAGACAGGTGTTCAGACAGACAGGTGTACAGACAGACAGACAGGTGTACAGACAGACAGACAGGTGTACAGACAGACAGACAGACAGACAGACAGGTGTACAGACAGACAGGTGTACAGACAGACAGGTGTACAGACAGACAGGTGTTCAGACAGACAGACAGACAGACAGACAGGTGTACAGACAGACAGACAGGTGTACAGACAGACAGGTGTACAGACAGACAGGTATACAGACAGGTGTTCAGACAGACAGGTGTACAGACAGACAGACAGGTGTACAGACAGACAGACAGACAGACAGGTGTACAGACAGACAGGTGTACAGACAGACAGGTGTTCAGACAGACAGACAGACAGACAGACAGACAGGTGTTCAGACAGATAGACAGACAGACAGGTGTTCAGACAGACAGGTGTTCAGACAGACAGACAGACAGACAGTTGTTCAGACAGACAGGTATACAGACAGACAGGTGTACAGACAGACAGACAGGTGTACAGACAGACAGGTATACAGACAGACAGGTATACAGACAGGTGTACAGACAGACAGACAGGTGTACAGCCAGACAGACAGGTGTACAGACAGATGTACATACAGACAGGTGTTCAGACAGACAGGTGTACAGCCAGACAGGTGTTCAGACAGACAGACAGACAGACAGACACACACACACACACGTGTTCAGACAGACAGGTATACAGACAGACAGACAGGTGTACAGACAGACAGACAGGTGTACAGACAGACAGGTTTATAACCAGACAGGTAAATAGACAGACAGACAGGTGTACAGACAGACAGACAGACAGGTGTACAGACAGACAGGTATACAGACAGACAGGTATACAGACAGACAGACAGGTGTACAGACAGACAGACAGACAGACAGACAGGTGTACAGACAGACAGACCGGTGTACAGACAGACTGACAGACAGGTGTACAGACTGACAGACAGGTGTACAGACAGACAGACAGGTGTACAGACACAGGTGTACAGACAGACAGGTGTACAGACAGACAGACAGGTGTACAGACAGACACACAGACAGATGTACATACAGACAGGTGTACAGACAGACAGGTGTACAGACAGACAGACACACAGACAGACAGACAGACAGACAGGTGTACAGACAGACAGGTGTACAGACAGACAGACAGACAGGTGTACAGACAGACAGACAGACAGGTATACAGACAGACAGGTGTACAGACAGACAGACAGACAGGTGTACAGACACAGGTGTACAGACAGACACACAGACAGATGTACATACAGACAGGTGTACAGACAGACAGACAGACAGACAGACAGGTGTACAGACAGACAGACAGACAGGTATACAGACAGACAGACAGGTGTACAGACAGCCAGGTGTACAGACACACAGACAGATGTACATACAGACAGGTGTACAGACAGACAGACAGATGTACATACAGACAGGTGTACAGACACATGTGTACAGACAGACAGGTATACAGACAGACAGACAGGTGCACATACAGACAGACAGGTGTACAGACACAGGTGTACATACAGACAGACAGGTGTACAATACAGACAGACAGGTGTACAGACAGGTGTACATACAGACAGACAGGTGTACAGACAGGTGTACATACAGGTGTACAGACAGACAGACACACAGACAGGTGTACAGACAGACAGGTGTACAGACAGACAGGTGTACAGACAGACAGACAGACAGGTGTACAGACAGACAGACAGACAGACAGACAGGTGTACAGACAGACTGACAGACAGGTGTACAGACAGACAGACAGACAGGTGTACAGACACAGGTGTACAGACAGACACACAGACAGATGTACATACAGACAGGTGTACAGACAGACAGACAGACAGGTGTACAGACACAGGTGTACAGACAGACACACATACAGATGTACATACAGACAGGTGTACAGACAGACAGACAGACAGACAGACAGGTGTACAGACAGACAGACAGACAGACAGGTATACAGACAGACAGACAGACAGGTGTACAGACAGCCAGGTGTACAGACACACAGACAGATGTACATACAGACAGGTGTACAGACACATGTGTACAGACAGACAGGTATACAGACAGACAGACAGGTGCACATACAGACAGACAGGTGTACAGACACAGGTGTACATACAGACAGACAGGTGTACAATACAGACAGACAGGTGTACAGACAGGTGTACATACAGACAGACAGGTGTACAGACAGGTGTACGTACAGACAGACAGACAGACAGACAGACGGGTCCAGCTGACTCTCTCTTGTCCCTCCCTCTCCCTCTCTCTCTCTCCCTCTCTCTCTCTCCCTCTCTCTCCCTCTCCCTCTCCCTCTCCCTCTCTCTCTCTCTCTCTCTCTCTCTCTCTCTCTCTCTCTCTCTCTCTCTCTCTCTCTCTCTCTCTCTCTCTCTCTCTCTCTCTCCCTCCCTCTCTCTCTCTCTCTCTCTCCCTCTCTCTCTCTCTCTCTTGTCCCTCTTTCTCTCTCCCTCTCTCTCTCCTCTCTCTCTCTCTCTCTCTCTCTCTCTCTCTCTCTCTCTCTCTCTCCCTCTCTCTCTCTCTCTCTTGTCCCTCTTTCTCTCTCTCTCTCTCTCTCTCTCTCCCTCTCTCTCTCTCTCTCTCTCTCTCTCTCTCTCTCTCTCTCTCTCCCTCCCTCCCTCTCCCTCCCTCTCCCTCCCTCTCCCTCCCTCTCCCTCCCTCCCTCTCCCTCCCTCTCTCTCTCTCTCTCTCTCTCCCTCTCTCTCGTCCCTCTTTCTCTCTCCCTCTCTCTCTCTCTTGTCTCTCTCTCTCTCTCTTGTCTCTCTCTCTCTCTCTGTGTGTGTGTGTGTGTGTGTGTGTAGCGGTGCGGTTCTGACTCCTGAGAGCCCGTGTGTGTCGGGCAGTGACAGCAGTGTGGACGTCGAGTCTTCAGCGGCTGAGGCCGATCAGGAGCTGCTGGAGGAACAACAGTGAGTTAATGATGCAGTTATTATGCTGATCTTCTCCAATCATCTAGCTCGCTTAAACTCCGCCCTCAAGCTCACGCTCATCTGCATACACTTGAGTGCCACGCCCACATCTCAACATCCAATCAACAACTGATGCATAGAAACAAGCCCCGCCCTACATTTTGTCCTTTTTCAATAATCCATGTCACAATACGGAAGAAAATATCTGTTGTTACTTCCATTTCATCACGACTTTAAAACAGTGTGATCCACACAACCGTGATGCAGACGCACTAACATGTGTGTGTGTGTGTGTGTGTGTGTGTGTGCAGGTGTGCGCTGCAGTCGTCTCAGAGCTCAGTGTGTTGGTGTGGTCCTGCCGTCAGCAGCTCTTCTCCTCCAGTGATCCAGGTCACTCCTCTAGAACACTAGCATCTCCTTTACCTGTGGACGGAGGAGTCCGCTCAGCCCAAAGACACACACACACACACACACACACACACACACACACACACACACAGCCGGCAGGATCGCTCAGACAATCACACTGACACTGGGTTCAGCCGCGGCTGGAGAAGCATCTCAGGGTCACGTCTAGGTTTTATTTCTTGTTTTTGAGGTGTAAATGTGTGAGACTCTCACACACACGTGACTCTTCGGTCTGTCAAGCGGTTCTCACATGACGAGACTCACACACACACACACACACACACACACACACACACGTGACTCTTCGAGCCGTTTTCACATGACATCAGCTCAGATGATGATGACATCACTCCGCAGATCACATGTTCCTGCTCATTCGTGCATCTGTGGGTTTGAGGTCATAATCGTGAAATGCTGCTAGTGTGTGTTTAGTTCACTGAAGCCATATTTCCTGGTGTGTGTGTGTGTGTGTTGATCACAGCGAGGCCTGAAGCTCCACATTATGCACTTTACGTCCTGAGGGATTATGGGATAGATGCTTCTACACTACTTGATGAAATCATGTCCGAACACCACGGTAAAGCCGTGTGCCTTCCACACACACACACACACACACACACACACACACACACACACACACACACCCCATGAGTTTCACTGATGATACGGTGCCTTGCGTCTTTTCCCTCAGCAGAATTTTATGTATTTATATGCCACACATGTTCAGATGTGCTCGTGCTCCAGAACCGGTGTGTGTGAGCGATGGACGGATCAGGTTTTTACTCAGCCAAAGCGTGGGATCCGCTGAAGTGATCTAAACTCTATTAAACTCTCTGTTGTCTTTACGTTTACAGCAATATCACTAATGTTTGTATTTGTTATGTTTTGTTTAATCCGTTTCCAGCTCATGTTTATGGAGCTGATTGTCCTACAACTGTTATGCAAATATGCTTATGATGTTCAGAGGAAGTGGATTAACTGAGAAATATTTTCGGTGGCGGAATTTCCAGCGTTCTGATCTCTAGAAATGTAAAAAGCTTCTTTGTGAAACTTTGAGTGGAAATACGAGCTGAAGTCTGTATATAGTTGATGAATACAGTGTGAAGTTAATCTTGTACTTCACTGTCACTGTTTTCTGTTCAAAGATCATCGATCTAAAACTGAGCTGTGAGTGGAATCAGATAAACATTTCATTCAGTTTCACAATAAACTTCCATTATAGATACTATAAGTGCTGCAATGTTTCACTGTCGTTTTTCACTTTGCAATAAAATATAAACTGCTAACTCGCTTATAAACGGTGTGTGTGTGTGAGTGAGTGATTGAATGAGTGTGTGTGTGTCAGGGAGTGTGAAAGTTTGAGTGTGTGTGTATGAGAGTGTGTGTGTGTGTGTGTGTTTGTGTATGAGCGTGTGTGTGTGTGTCTCTCTCAATAGGAGGAGCCTGTTCTGTTTAGTTCACTTCAGTTAGTTTGAGTCGCAGAGACTCGCAGCTGCAGCTTCTGGTGAGTTTAAGTCTTTGTCTGATTAGTTTAATGTCACTGACTAGTTTAACGCTTTTTAAAGTCACTGCAGAGTTTCACCGTCGATCTGCAGGTTAAAATGTGAAAATGGCGGTGCGGCTTCAGGCCTGATCCAGATTAATCCCGATTACTGACAAACGCACATCTGGATGAGTGTATGAGAGACACACAGATGTGTGAAGGACTCTGTGAGTCTGTCAGTAATGTGTGTTTGTTCACAATGACAGTTTGTTTGTCGTTTAATCGTGTCAGAGCGCGTTAGCCGTGACGCTAATGTGTTAGCCTGTTAGCATGAGTCTGCGGATAAACGCCGGAATATTTGCCGTTCAGTCACTGAATTACACAACAGAATCTGATTCACATGTCCTTGATTCACACACATGAACAATTAACGACTTAAAACTCATTTAAGATCATTTATGCGTCGGTGAAGTCATTAATGAGCGCCGGTTACAGGCCGCAGATAAACACAGAGGATAGACAGCTTATTATAAACACTCATATATAACGTTATATGTATATAATTTGATCAGCGTATGGACAGATAGAGAAGCAGACAAATCCTAAAGGCTTGTATATAAACATTAATTCACAGTGAGAGAAGTTATAAACACTGACTTTAGCCTATATCAGACAGACAGGTAAATAAATACAGGTGTCACTCCTTTTCTGAGTGTTTCTTGTAATTTTGTTCATCCTAACCCATACTGCATTTACTTCTGAAAAAAACAGGTAGTGAAAACTGCATTTATATGAAATATAATAATGTGTCTAACTCTAATTGAACTGCCAGTAAACGCAGCTTGTGGACACTGACCGTTCAGAATCACACAAACGTGTGTGTGTGTGTGTGTGTGTGTGTGTGTGCCGGGCCTCAGGTTCTCCCATCAGCCCTGAGGTTTAGGGAAACCGTACATTACGAAAGAAGCCTAGACCTCATAAAGGTCACCCAGATGTTGGTCAGATTCACGCCTCACAGCGCTAACCTCAGCAGAATCTTGAGCAGACATGAGCCGAACATGAGCGTTGGCTTCTCTCTGTCTGAAGGAGGAACCGGTTGTGTTGTGTGATTGTGTGATTGTGTGATTGTGAGTGTCTTGTGTTGCAGTGAACCATGGCTCGCAGTGACGGCTGAAGATCCTCAGGCTCTCGCGCATCAGCTGTGAGTTGGAGAAAGCTCTGTTCTGTTAGTTTGGGGATGAAGTGGTGCGGATTGTTAGTTGGATGTGAAGTTTAGAATCCGTTTAGAACTGCATTTTATATTTTATGTGTTTAATATGTTTTCCCAAGGTGCTCTTTTAATGTTAGTAGAATATTTGCATCAAAAACTGTCATAATGTAGAAATAAAAGGACATTTTCTCCCCTCTGATTTAAACAGTCCAATTTTAAACCTGTGCAGACGGTCTTACGCTGAGGAATTAATCTCTGTCACATTATAGATGCAGATGTCACGTGATATGAGTGATGATGTGCATGTGAACGTGTTCTCCCTCAGGTCCTGTAGTTGATGGAGTGTGTGGTGTGTTTGAGGTCATGGCCACGGGCTCCTCCAGAAGCGACTGTAGCAATAACGCCAGAGAGCTGCACGCCGTCGGTAAGTCCACGCCAACAGGAACAGGAAGTGACATGTTTTCTTCACGTGCTGATGTGTGTTGTGTCTGCATGTGGCAGTTTCCTGTGCCAAACTCAAGAGGAAGAAGAACTGGTTTGGAACGACCATCTATGTGGAAGTGACATCAGAGGGAGAGAGCAAGAAAACCGCCAAATCCCACAGTTCCTCCAATCCCAAGTGGGACGAGCGTCTGACGCTGTGAGTCTCGAGGAAGCGCCTCACCGCTGAGACTAGTGTTATCTGCTCTTTTCTTTAAGACTGGTCATCAGTTACATAAGAAGTAGATTGGTCTGACTTAAATCTGAGAAGTTAGCCTGATCCCGCTAGTGTAGCCTAACCCTGACCCTAACCCTGACCCTGACCCTGACCCTAACTGACCCTAACCCTGACCCTGACCTAACCCTGACCCTAACCCTGACCCTGACCCTGACCTAACCCTGACCCTAACCTCCAGCTGTTCACTGACAGTCAGAAACACAACCAGGCTTTATGCTGACTCTTTAATTGACTGACTCTCTGTTGCAGCTTTATTTTAATATCATTTATTTATAAACTTTATCAAAGCATTAACAGAAAGTTTCATACAATTTAAGTTATAGCTTTTCCCCCCTTTATAACCCTTTCCGCCAAAATAATTAACCATACATTACATAAAGGTGGCTTGGTTGTTGGTTTTGAAATAATTGGTTATGAATATACAGCAGAGAGTGGGAGTGTTTTGGGTGATGAAATAGTATTGAAAAGAAGTTGACAGTCTTCATTTACTGTATCCAATAAGCCAATACAAAACTCACCCAGCTGTTCTGTGGTTGAGTGTTCCCTTTGATTAGGAACAAATTTACTATCTCAAATTAAGGTCAACCGTAATTAGCGATGCTTTGATTGCTGCTGTCAAGATGGTTGTCATCACCTACACAGAAACGCTGATTTTTATAGCCTACCGTCAGTCCTCATATTGTAATTAAATGAAGAACGCTATCAGTTTCACTATTAGCTTATTCTAGCGATGCAATCGCAACAACATGGATAACGCTGTTTGGCCTTGCCTAACTTTATATGACATATGCGCCATATGCTAGAGTTACACATCCCGCTGCCATTTCAGCGCTTGAATTTCGGTGCTGGAATGTGGGGATTGCGCATAATTTAAACCATTCCCGCAAGGTTAGCTTTTATAGTGCGAGAAATTCCCGCACAAATATATTCGCTTCATCTCAGAGCAAATGATTAAAAAATAAATTCACAGATGCAAGAAAAAAGATGTCAAACTGTCTTTTATTTTCAAATTTAATTCCTCAATCAGCGCTGGACCGGCATTCTCTGTCTTCCGCTGAGCCCTGGCCGTAGACAGATCACATGTTTTACCCTGTCAATGCAGTGGTCTGCGTTGCTGATCTTATTCACACTATCGAGTGTAGGTGCAGCATTCTAACATTGAGTCATAATGAGCTGTTTGTGAAGAAATTATCCGCTTCCAAATTATGTCATTTTAATCACGAAATTGAAACATTAAAAAACAATTTGCTCTTTATGGTGTGCGAGTGATAGAGCGCGGCAGCCACGAACCATCAGCTTGCAGCGTAACAACATTGAATGCTCGGCCGAACAGCTGATCATAGCTGTACAGGGTGCCTTATTATTTTTCATCTCCATAAATATATCTAGTAGTAAAGCTAATGCAAGGGCTAGAAATCAATTAATCTTTTGCTGATACTTCCTTGTCATCATGGAGAGCGCAGTTCACGGTTGCATATCAACGACAGACGCCACAGGAGAGCAAGCGCTTGTGGAAAGGAGACAGCGGCGCGCTCGCGCTTTCCACTTGTTTTTACACATCTAAGGTGCGCTCCATTCGACAGGGTCCATACGCAGTGTTCACTGCTCCTCTACTCCCTGAGCACCGTATATCAGTTGAAGTGGACTTCACTGACAATACCCGCTCATTTGAAACGCCCTGCAAAATTTGTGACCTGTGAAAATTTAGTTTCGCTTTCTGTTCAATCCAATATGGCGGACGAACGACATGGACTCGTGATGTCATCTTCGCGAGCAATATATATATATATATAATAACATTAAGAAATATATATGTATACACAAATACATAGCCAATAATACAATTTCCTGACATATTCGTGGTCCGTACACAATTATAAAACAAAACTCCAATTGGTGATTAATATTTAACATTGATCAATAAGTGGGAGAGTCTTCATCTTCTCAAAATATGTAATCATGGGTTGCCAAGTCTTATACAAATTTTGGACAGATCCTTTCATTAAATATTTAATTTTCTCTAATTTTAAGTATGATACTCGATCACATAACCACGTTGAGGCTGTAGGCGGGCTTGTTGACTTCAGTAATATTCTTCTCGCTAATAAGGTGGCAAAAGCAATAACATTTTTTACTTTATTTGTCAGTGATACTCTGTGTTCTGGTACTCCAAAAATAGCAACTTCAACACTGGGTTTTATATCCAAACTAAAGGCCTCATTTAATGTTTTAACTGTTGCAGCTTTTAATGGAATAATCAGTGTGTTCTCTCCGGTGTAGCCGAGGACATGAAGCGAGGTGTTGGTTTATTTGCTGACTCTGTGTTCAGGAATATTACGCCACACTCGCAGCTGGATTTCAGGGTTTGGAGTCACCACACGCTGAAGGCCGACACTCTGCTGGGAAAAGCCTCACTGGACCTGATTGGGACCCTCCGGAAACATGACGGCAAACGTACGTCTGATCCAGAGCCTGATTACACATGCCAGAAACATTATTTATGATTCATGTCTAAATATATACCTGGATGCTTAGCGAAGGGAATTTGCTTGAAATTGTTTTACTCTAAATTTTCCAGTTGGAACTTTGAGGCCATAATTATAAAGTGGCATTTCGTGTCGTTTTCCTCCACAGCAGCGCGTCGCTGATCTGTGGCCATTTAAGTCATTGTGCTTTAATTATATTATTGTTAGGGGTGTAACGGGACACACAACTGACAGTTCGGTTCTGTACAGCAGCGGGGAGAAAACTAAACATAAAATTGCTCTTTTTAAAAAAACATTTTTACTGATCAAATTGTGTCTCTATCTTTAAATTAATTCAGTTATAATTAAAAGTTTCTCTAATGCTTTAAACTATATAGGAGGCCTTACTTGCACATTACTATTAAAGGTTAACAATAGAGCCCAGCGGAGCGTCAGGGTGGGCGGGGCAACGGATCTGGGTTGGTCAGGGTGGGCGGGGCACCGGGTCAGGGTGGATGGATCATCAGGGGGCGGGGCAACGGATCAGGGTGGGTGGGTCATCAGGGGGCGGAGCAACATGTCAGGGTGGGTCATCAGGGGGCGGAGCAACATGTCAGGGTGGGTGGGTCATCAGGGGGTGGGGCAACATGTCAGGGTGGGTGGGTGGGTCATCAGGGGGTGGGGCAACATGTCGGGGTGGGGCAACATGTCAGGGTGGGTGGGTCATCAGGGGGTGGGGCAACGGATGTGGGTGGGTGGGTGATTCATCAGGGGGTGGAGCAACATGTCGGGGTGGGTGGGTGGGTGGGTGGGTCATCAGGGGGCGGAGCAACATGTCAGGGTGGGTGGGTCATCAGGGGGTGGGGCAATGGATCAGGGTGGGTGGGTGGGTCATCAGGGGGTGGAGCAACATGTCAGGGTGGGTGGGTCATCAGGGGGCGGAGCAACGGGTCAGGGTGGGCGGGGTATCAGGAGCTCGTTTGGTATGAGTAGGCCAGCAGCCATGTCACCCTGTAGCCCAAGACTGGTTGCCCACTGAAGCTAAGCAGGGCTGAGCCTGGTTAGTACCTGGATGGGAGACCTCCTGAGAAAAACCAGGTTGCTGCTGGAAGAGGTGTTAGTGAGGCCAGCAGGGGGTGCTCACCCTGTGGTCTGTGTGGGTCCTAACGCCCCAGTGTAGTGACAGGGACACTATACTGTCAAAGAGCACCGTCCTTCGGATGAGACGTTAAACCGAGGTCCTGACTCTCTGTGGTCATTAAAAATCCCAGGATGTCTTTCGAAAGAGTAGGGGTGTAACCCCGGCATCCTGGCCAAATTTGCCCCTTGGCCTCTGTCCATCATGGCCTCCTAATCATCCCCATATACTGATTGGCTTCATCACTGTCTCCTCTCCACCAGTAAGCTGGTGTGTGGTTGGCGTTCTGGCGCAATATGGCTGCCGTCGCATCATCCAGGTGGATGCTGCACATTGGTGGTGGTTGAGGAGACTCCCCCCTTCTATGTAAAGCGCTTTGAGTGCCGAGAAAAGCGCTATATAAATGTAATGAATTATTATTATTATTATTATTATTATTATGAGTGTCGCCATGAGAGTATCGCCATACGTACTGTGGCAGTATCGCGGTTTTTCGGTTCAGTTTGAATATCGTTACACCGCAGATTCTTATTATTGGGAAATTCTTGTAATTTAGAGGTAAATAAAATAAAAATGATAACAAAGATATTCTAAAAATCTGCATAAATATAATATCTTAAGATTTCTTGACATGTAGTGTGCAGAGCGAGCCTGAAGGTCCTGGATTATAATGTGTGTGACAGCAGAGACTGGTGTGATGTTGTTTCAGTGGAGAACGTGCGAGAGGTGTTGACACTGACCGTGGACGGCAAGAATGGAGTCGTGTCCACCGGTGAACTCACAGTGTTCCTGGACGGGCTCTCGTTTGACCCGCTGCACATGCACAACGGAAACCCCACCACTGCGAGCAGTA
>CM040815.1:31981742-31996742 GCA_022829025.1 Squalius cephalus
TCTGAGACGAGTGTATCTGAGACGAGTGTATCTGAGACGAGTGTATCTGAGACGTGTGTATCTGAGACGAGTGTATCTGAGACGAGTGTATCTGAGACGAGTGTATCTGAGACGAGTGTATCTGAGACGAGTGTATCTGAGACGAGTGTATCTGAGACGAGTGTATCTGTGACGAGTGTATCTGAGACGTGTGTATCTGAGACGAGTGTATCTGAGACGAGTGTATCTGAGACGAGTGTATCTGAGACGAGTGTATCTGAGACGAGTGTATCTGAGACGTGTATCTGAGACGTGTATCTGAGACGAGTGTATCTGAGACGAGTGTATCTGAGACGAGTATATCTGAGACGAGTATATCTGAGACGAGTATTTCCGAGAGACGAGTGTATCTCAGACGAGTGTATCTGAGACGAGTGTATCTGAGACGAGTGTATCTGAGACGAGTGTATCTGAGACGAGTGTATCCGAGACGAGTGTATCCGAGACGAGTGTATCCGAGACGAGTGTATCCGAGACGAGTATATCCGAGACGAGTATTTCTGATTACAAGTATTTCCGAGACGAGTGTTTCCGAGACGAGTGTATCCGAGGCGAGTGTATCCGAGGCGAGTGTATCCGAGACGAGTGTATCCGAGGCGAGTGTATCCGAGAGGAGTGTATCCGAGACGAGTATTTCCGAGAGGAGTATATCTCAGACGAGTATATCTCAGACGAGTATATCTCAGACGAGTATTTCCGAGACGAGTGTATCTGAGACGAGTATTTCCGAGAGGAGTATTTCCGAGAGGAGTGTATCTCAGACGAGTATTTCCGAGACGAGTGTATCTGAGACGAGTATTTCCGAGAGGAGTATTTCCGAGAGGAGTGTATCTCAGACGAGTATTTCTGAGACGAGTATTTCCGAGACGAGTATATCTCAGACGAGTATATCTCAGACGAGTATATCTCAGACGAGTATATCTCAGACGAGTATTTCCGAGACGAGTATATCCGAGACGAGTATTTCCGAGAGGAGTGTATCTCAGACGAGTATTTCCGAGACGAGTATTTCCGAGACGAGTATTTCCGAGACGAGTATTTCCGAGACGAGTATTTCCGAGACGAGTATTTCCGAGACGAGTATTTCCGAGACGAGTATTTCCGAGAGGAGTGTATCTCAGACGAGTATTTCCGAGACGAGTATTTCCGAGACGAGTATTTCCGAGACGAGTATTTCCGAGACGAGTATTTCCGAGAGGAGTGTATCTCAGACGAGTATTTCCGAGACGAGTATTTCCGAGACGAGTATTTCCGAGAGGAGTGTATCTCAGACGAGTATTTCCGAGACGAGTATTTCCGAGACGAGTATTTCCGAGACGAGTATTTCCGAGACGAGTATTTCCGAGACGAGTATTTCCGAGACGAGTATTTCCGAGACGAGTGTATCTCAGACGAGTATATCTCAGACGAGTATTTCTGAGACGAATATTTCCGAGACGAGTGTATCTCAGACGAGTATTTCTGAGACGAGTATATCTCAGAGTATTTCTGAGACGAGTATATCTCAGACGAGTATTTCCGAGACGAGTATTTCCGAGACGAGTATTTCCGAGACGAGTATTTCCCAGACGAGTATATCTCAGACGAGTATTTCTGAGACGAATATTTCCGAGACGCGTATATCTCAGACGAGTATATCTCAGACGAGTATATCTCAGACGAGTATTTCTGAGACGAGTATTTCCGAGACGAGTGTATCTCAGACGAGTATATCTCAGACGAGTATATCTCAGACGAGTGTATCTCAGACGAGTATATCTCAGACGAGTATTTCCGAGAGTATATCTCAGACGAGTATTTCCGAGAGTATATCTCAGACGAGTATATCTCAGACGAGTATTTCCGAGACGAGTATTTCCGAGACGAGTATTTCCGAGACGAGTATTTCCGAGACGAGTATTTCCGAGACGAGTATTTCCGAGACGAGTATTTCCGAGACGAGTATTTCCGAGACGAGTATTTCCGAGACGAGTATTTCCGAGACGAGTGTATCTCAGACGAGTATATCTCAGACGAGTATTTCTGAGACGAGTATATCTCAGACGAGTATATCTCAGATGAGTATTTCCGAGACGAGTGTATCTCAGACGAGTATTTCCGAGACGAGTATATCTCAAACGAGTATATCTCAGACGAGTATATCTCAGACGAGTATATCTCAGACGAGTATATCTCAGACGAGTATATCTCAGACGAGTATATCTCAGACGAGTATATCTCAGACGAGTATATCTCAGACGAGTATTTCCGAGACGAGTATATCCGAGACGAGTATATCTCAGACGAGTATTTCCGAGAGGAGTATATCTCAGACGAGTATTTCCGAGAGGAGTATATCTCAGACGAGTATTTCCGAGACGAGTATATCTCAGACGAGTATATCTCAGACGAGTATATCTCAGACGAGTATATCTCAGACGAGTATATCTCAGACGAGTATATCTCAGACGAGTATATCTCAGACGAGTATATCTCAGACGAGTATATCTCAGACGAGTATATCTCAGACGAGTATATCTCAGACGAGTATATCTCAGACGAGTATATCTCAGACGAGTATATCTCAGACGAGTATATCTCAGACGAGTATATCTCAGACGAGTATATCTCAGACGAGTATATCTCAGACGAGTATATCTCAGACGAGTATATCTCAGACGAGTATATCTCAGACGAGTATTTCCGAGACGAGTATATCTCAGACGAGTATTTCCGAGACGAGTATATCTCAGACGAGTATATCTCAGACGAGTATATCTCAGACGAGTATATCTCAGACGAGTATATCTCAGACGAGTATATCTCAGACGAGTATATCTCAGACGAGTATATCTCAGACGAGTATATCTCAGACGAGTATATCTCAGACGAGTATATCTCAGACGAGTATTTCCGAGACGAGTGTATCTCAGACGAGTGTATCTCAGACGAGTGTATCCGAGACGAGTGTATCCGAGACGAGTATATCTCAGACGAGTGTATCTCAGACGAGTGTATCCCAGACGAGTGTATCCGAGACGAGTGTATCCGAGACGAGTATATCTCAGACGAGTGTATCCTATCTGAGACGAGTGTATCCTATCCGAGACGAGTGTATCCTATCCGAGACGAGTGTATCCTATCCGAGACGAGTGTATCCTATCCGAGACGAGTGTATCCTATCCGAGACGAGTGTATCCTATCCGAGACGAGTGTATCCTATCCGAGACGAGTGTATCCTATCCGAGACGAGTGTATCCTATCCGAGACGAGTGTATCCTATCCGAGACGAGTGTATCCTATCCGAGACGAGTGTATCCTATCCGAGACGAGTGTATCCTATCCGAGACGAGTGTATCCTATCCGAGACGAGTGTATCCTATCCGAGACGAGTGTATCGCAGACGAGTGTATCTGAGACGAGTGTATCTGAGACGAGTGTATCCGAGACGAGTATTTCTCAGACGAGTATTTCTCAGACGAGTATATCTCAGACGAGTATATCTCAGACGAGTATATCTCAGACGAGTATATCTCAGACGAGTATATCTCAGACGAGTATATCTCAGACGAGTATATCTCAGACGAGTATTTCTCAGACGAGTATTTCTCAGACGAGTATTTCTGAGACGAGTATATCTCAGACGAGTATTTCCGAGACGAGTATATCTCAGACGAGTATATCTCAGACGAGTATATCTCAGACGAGTATATCTCAGACGAGTATATCTCAGACGAGTATATCTCAGACGAGTATATCTCAGACGAGTATATCTCAGACGAGTATATCTCAGACGAGTATTTCCGAGACGAGTATATCTCAGACGAGTATTTCCGAGACGAGTGTATCTCAGACGAGTGTATCAGACGAGTGTATCAGACGAGTGTATCAGACGAGTGTATCAGACGAGTGTATCCGAGACGAGTGTATCCGAGACGAGTGTATCCGAGACGAGTGTATCCGAGACGAGTGTATCCTATCTGAGACGAGTGTATCCTATCTGAGACGAGTGTATCCTATCCGAGACGAGTGTATCCTATCCGAGACGAGTGTATCCTATCCGAGACGAGTGTATCCTATCCGAGACGAGTGTATCCTATCCGAGACGAGTGGAGTGTATCCTATCCGAGACGAGTGTATCCTATCCGAGACGAGTGTATCCTATCCGAGACGAGTGTATCCTATCCGAGACGAGTGTATCCTATACGAGACGAGTGTATCCTATCCGAGACGAGTGTATCCTATCCGAGACGAGTGTATCGCAGACGAGTGTATCTGAGACGAGTGTATCCGAGACGAGTATTTCTCAGACGAGTATATCTCAGACGAGTATTTCCGAGACGAGTATATCTCAGACGAGTATTTCCGAGACGAGTATATCTCAGACGAGTATATCTCAGACGAGTATATCTCAGACGAGTATATCTCAGACGAGTATATCTCAGACGAGTATATCTCAGACGAGTATTTCTGAGACGAGTATATCTCAGACGAGTATATCTCAGACGAGTATATCTCAGACGAGTATATCTCAGACGAGTATTTCTGAGACGAGTATTTCTGAAACGAGTATATCTCAGACGAGTATATCCGAGACGAGTATATCCCAGACGAGTATATCTCAGACGAGTATATCTCAGACGAGTATTTCTGAGACGAGTATATCTCAGACGAGTATATCTCAGACGAGTATATCTCAGACGAGTATATCTCAGACGAGTATATCTCAGACGAGTATATCTCAGACGAGTATATCTCAGACGAGTATA
The DNA here is from genome assembly GCA_022829025.1 of Squalius cephalus. Lineage (NCBI taxonomy): Eukaryota > Metazoa > Chordata > Actinopteri > Cypriniformes > Leuciscidae > Squalius > Squalius cephalus. Next base: position 31,986,530 of record CM040815.1, read on the forward strand.
TCTCAGACGAGTATATCTCAGACGAGTATTTCTCAGACGAGTATTTCCGAGACGAGTATTTCCGAGACGAGTATATCCCAGACGAGTATATCCCAGACGAGTATATCTCAGACGAGTATATCTCAGACGAGTATATCTCAGACGAGTATATCTCAGACGAGTATATCTCAGACGAGTATATCTCAGACGAGTATTTCCGAGACGAGTATATCTCAGACGAGTATTTCCGAGACGAGTGTATCTCAGACGAGTGTATCAGACGAGTGTATCAGACGAGTGTATCCGAGACGAGTGTATCCGAGACGAGTGTATCCGAGACGAGTGTATCTCAGACGAGTGTATCCGAGACGAGTGTATCCTATCCGAGACGAGTGTATCCTATCCGAGACGAGTGTATCCTATCCGAGACGAGTGTATCCTATCCGAGACGAGTGTATCCTATCCGAGACGAGTGTATCCTATCCGAGACGAGTGTATCCTATCCGAGACGAGTGTATCCTATCCGAGACGAGTGTATCCTATCCGAGACGAGTGTATCCTATCCGAGACGAGTGTATCGCAGACGAGTGTATCTGAGACGAGTGTATCCGAGACGAGTGTTTCTCAGACGAGTATATCCCAGACGAGTATTTCCGAGACGAGTATTTCCGAGACGAGTATATCTCAGACGAGTATATCTCAGACGAGTATATCTCAGACGAGTATATCTCAGACGAGTATATCTCAGACGAGTATATCTCAGACGAGTATTTCTGAGACGAGTATATCTCAGACGAGTATTTCCGAGACGAGTATATCTCAGACGAGTATATCTCAGACGAGTGTATCCGAGACGAGTGTATCCGAGACGAGTGTATCCGAGACGAGTGTATCCGAGACGAGTGTATCCGAGACGAGTGTATCCTATCTGAGACGAGTGTATCCTATCCGAGACGAGTGTATCCTATCCGAGACGAGTGTATCCTATCCGAGACGAGTGTATCCTATCCGAGACGAGTGTATCCTATCCGAGACGAGTGTATCCTATCCGAGACGAGTGTATCCTATCCGAGACGAGTGTATCCTATCCGAGACGAGTGTATCCTATCCGAGACGAGTGTATCCTATCCGAGACGAGTGTATCCTATCCGAGACGAGTGTATCCTATCCGAGACGAGTGTATCCTATCCGAGACGAGTGTATCCTATCCGAGACGAGTGTATCCTATCCGAGACGAGTGTATCCGAGACGAGTGTATCCGAGACGAGTGTATCCGAGACGAGTGTATCCGAGACGAGTGTATCCGAGACGAGTGTATCCGAGACGAGTGTATCCTATCTGAGACGAGTGTATCCTATCTGAGACGAGTGTATCCTATCTGAGACGAGTGTATCCGAGACGAGTGTTTCCGAGACGAGTGTATCCGAGACGAGTGTTTCCGAGACGAGTGTTTCCGAGACGAGTGTATCCGAGACGAGTGTATCCGAGACGAGTGTATCCGAGACGAGTGTATCCGAGACGAGTGTATCCGAGACGAGTGTATCCGAGACGAGTGTATCCGAGACGAGTGTATCCGAGACGAGTGTATCCGAGACGAGTGTATCCGAGACGAGTGTATCCGAGACGAGTGTATCCTATCTGAGACGAGTGTATCCTATCTGAGACGAGTGTATCCTATCTGAGACGAGTGTATCCTATCTGAGACGAGTGTATCCTATCTGAGACGAGTGTATCCTATCTGAGACGAGTGTTTCCGAGACGAGTGTATCCGAGACGAGTGTATCCGAGACGAGTGTATCCGAGACGAGTGTATCCGAGACGAGTGTATCCGAGACGAGTGTATCCGAGACGAGTGTATCCGAGACGAGTGTATCCGAGACGAGTGTATCCGAGACGAGTGTATCCTATCTGAGACGAGTGTATCCTATCTGAGACGAGTGTATCCTATCTGAGACGAGTGTTTCCGAGACGAGTGTATCCGAGACGAGTGTATCCGAGACGAGTGTATCCGAGACGAGTGTATCCGAGACGAGTGTATCCGAGACGAGTGTATCCTATCTGAGACGAGTGTATCCTATCTGAGACGAGTGTATCCTATCTGAGACGAGTGTATCCTATCTGAGACGAGTGTATCCGAGACGAGTGTATCCTATCTGAGACGAGTGTATCCTATCTGAGACGAGTGTATCCGAGACGAGTGTTTCCGAGACGAGTGTATCCGAGACGAGTGTATCCGAGACGAGTGTATCCCAGACGAGTGTATCCGAGACGAGTGTATCCGAGACGAGTGTATCCGAGACGATTGTATCCCAGACGAGTGTATCCCAGACGAGTGTATCCGAGACGAGTATTTCCGAGACGAGTATTTCCGAGACGAGTATTTCTTTAGAAATAAATAATGGACAAATGGAGTCTTCAAACGCCTCAGATGTAAAATTATTCGCTGTTAAAGTGACGCCAAAATGAATGGGAGTCAATGGAATGCTAACAGCAGGTGAAGTTCTGCTACAAGATGGTGGCACGCGGCCGGCTTCAACTTCTGGTCGACTTCCTTCCCGCTTGGTGTTTCTGAGACGAATATTTCCGAGACGCGTATATCTCAGACGAGTATTTCCGAGACGCGTATATCTCAGACGAGTATTTCTGAGACGAGTATATCTCAGACGAGTGTTTCTGAGACGAATATTTCTGAGACGAGTATATCTCAGACGAGTGTTTCTGAGACGAATATTTCTGAGACGAGTATATCTCAGACGAGTATTTCTGAGACGCGTATATCTCAGACGAGTATTTCTGAGACGAGTATATCTCAGACGAGTATATCTCAGACGAGTGTTTCTGAAACGTATATCTCAGACGAGTGTTTCTGAAACGAGTATATCTCAGACGAGTGTTTCTGAGACGAGTATATCTCAGACGAGTATTTCTGAGACGAGTATATCTCAGACGAGTGTTTCTGAGAAGAATATTTCTGAGACGAGTATATCTCAGACGAGTGTTTCTGAAACGAGTATTTCTGAGACAAATATATCTGAGACGAGTGTATCTCAGATGAGTGTATCGCAGACGAGTATTTCTCAGACGAGTATATCTCAGACGAGTGTATCTGAGACGAGTGTATCTCAGACGAGTGTTTCTGAAACGAGTATTTCTGAGACAAATATTTCTGAGACGAGTATTTCTGAGACGAGTATTTCTGAGACGAGTATTTCTGAGACGAGTATTTCTGAGACGAGTATTTCTGAGACGAGTATTTCTGAGACGAGTATTTCTGAGACGAGTGTATCCAAAACGAGTGTATCCAAGACGAGTGTATCCCAGACGAGTGTATCTCAGACGAGTGTATCTCAGACGAGTGTATCTGAGACGAGTGTATCCAAGACGAGTATTTCTCAGACGAGTGTATCTCAGACGAGTGTATCTGAGACGAGTGTATCCAAGACGAATATTTCTCAGACGAGTATATCTCAGACGAGTATTTCTCAGACGAGTATATCCGAGACGAGTATATCTCAGACGAGTATTTCTCAGACGAATATTTCTGAGACGAGTATATCTGAGACGAGTATTTCCGAGATGCGTATATCTCAGACGAGTATTTCTGAGACGAGTATATCTCAGACGAGTGTTTCTGAGACGAATATATCTCAGACGAGTATTTCTGAGACGAGTATATCTCAGACGAGTGTATCTCAGATGAGTGTATCGCAGACGAGTGTATCTGAGACGAGTGTATCCAAGACGAGTATTTCTCAGACGAGTATATCTCAGACAAGTATTTCTGAGACGAGTATATCTCAGATGAGTGTTTCTGAAACGAGTATTTCTGAGACGAATATTTCTGAGACGAGTATATCTCAGACGAGTGTTTCTGAAACGAGTATTTCTGAGACGAGTATTTCTGAGACGAGTATATCTCAGACGAGTATTTCTGAGACGAGTGTATCCAAGACGAGTGTATCCAAGACGAGTGTATCCAAGACGAGTGTATCTCAGACGAGTGTATCTCAGACGAGTGTATCTCAGACGAGTGTATCTCAGACGAGTGTATCTCAGACGAGTGTATCTCAGACGAGTGTATCTCAGACGAGTGTATCTCAGACGAGTGTATCTCAGACGAGTGTATCCAAGACGAGTGTTTCTCAGACGAGTGTATCTCAGACGAGTGTATCTGAGACGAGTGTATCCAAGACGAGTATTTCTCAGACGAGTATATCTCAGACGAGTATTTCTCAGACGAGTATTTCTCAGACGAATATTTCTGAGACGAGTATATCTCAGACAAGTATTTCTGAGACGAGTATATCTCAGACGAGTATTTCCGAGATGCGTATATCTCAGACGAATATTTCTGAGACGAGTATATCTCAGACGAGTATTTCTGAGACGAGTATATCTCAGACGAGTATTTCTGAGACGAGTATATCTCAGACGAGTGTTTCTGAGACGAATATATCTCAGACGAGTGTTTCTGAAACGAGTATATCTCAGACGAGTGTTTCTGAGACGAGTATTTCTGAGACGAGTATATCTCAGACGAGTATTTCTGAGACGAGTATATCTCAGACGAGTGTTTCTGAGACGAATATTTCTGAGACGAGTATATCTCAGACGAGTGTTTCTGAAACGAGTATTTCTGAGACAAATATATCTGAGACGAGTATATCTCAGACGAGTATATCCGAGACGAGTATATCTCAGACGAGTGTTTCTGAGACGAATATATCTCAGACGAGTGTTTCTGAAACGAGTATATCTCAGACGAGTGTTTCTGAGACGAGTATTTCTGAGACGAGTATATCTCAGACGAGTATTTCTGAGACGAGTATATCTCAGACGAGTGTTTCTGAGACGAATATTTCTGAGACGAGTATATCTCAGACGAGTGTTTCTGAAACGAGTATTTCTGAGACAAATATATCTGAGACGAGTATATCTCAGACGAGTATATCCGAGACGAGTATATCTCAGACGAGTGTTTCTGAGACGAGTATTTCTGAGACGAGTATATCTCAGACGAGTGTTTCTGAAACAAGTATTTCTGAGACAAATATATCTGAGACGAGTATATCTCAGACGAGTATATCCGAGACGAGTATATCTCAGACGAGTGTTTCTGAGACGAGTATTTCTGAGACGAGTATATCTCAGACGAGTGTTTCTGAAACAAGTATTTCTGAGACAAATATATCTGAGACAAGTATTTCTGAGACGAGTATATCTCAGACGAGTGTTTCTGAGACGAATATTTCTGAGACGAGTATATCTCAGACGAGTGTTTCTGAAACGAGTATATCTCAGACGAGTGTTTCTGAAACGAGTATATCTCAGACGAGTATATCCATGACGAGTATATCTCAGACAAGTATTTCTGAGACGAGTATATCTCAGACGAGTATTTCTGAGACGAGTATTTCTGAGACGAGTATTTCTGAGACGAGTATTTCTGAGACGAGTATTTCTGAGACGAGTATTTCTGAGACGAGTATTTCTGAGACGAGTATTTCTGAGACGAGTATATCTCAGACGAGTATTACTGAGACGAGTATATCCGAGACGAGTATATCCGAGACGAGTATTTCTCAGACGAGTATATCCGAGACGAGTATTTCCGAGACGAGTATTTCTGAGACGAGTATTTCCTTCAACTTTAGACGAGTATGCCAGATAATTATTTCTGAGACGAGTATTTCTGAGACGAGTGTATCCGAGACGAGTATTACTGAGACGAATATTTCCGAGACGAGTATATCTCAGACGAGTATTTCTCAGACGAGTATATCTCAGACAAGTATTTCTCAGACGAGTATATCCGAGACGAGTATTTCCGAGACGAGTATTTCTGAGACGAGTATTTCCTTCAACTTCAGACGAGTATGCCAGATAATTATTTCTGAGACGAGTATTTCTGAGACGAGTGTATCCGAGACGAGTATTACTGAGACGAATATTTCCGAGACGAGTATATCTCAGACGAGTATATCTCAGACGAGTATTTCTCAGACGAGTATTTCTCAGACGAGTATATCCGAGACGAGTATTTCCGAGACAAGTATTTCTGAGACGAGTATTTCCTTCAACTTCAGACGAGTATGCCAGATAATTATTTCTGAGACGAGTATTTCTGAGACGAGTGTATCCGAGACGAGTATTACTGAGACGAATATTTCCGAGACGAGTATATCTCAGACGAGTATATCTCAGACGAGTATTTCTCAGACGAGTATTTCTCAGACGAGTATATCCGAGACGAGTATTTCCGAGACAAGTATTTCTGAGACGAGTATTTCCTTCAACTTCAGACGAGTATGCCAGATAATTATTTCTGAGACGAGTATTTCTGAGACGAATATTTCCGAGACGAGTATATCTCAGACGAGTATTTCTCAGACGAGTATATCTCAGACAAGTATTTCTCAGACGAGTATATCCGAGACGAGTATTTCCGAGACGAGTATTTCTGAGACGAGTATTTCCTTCAACTTCAGACGAGTATGCCAGATAATTATTTCTGAGACGAGTATTTCTGAGACGAGTGTATCCGAGACGAGTATTACTGAGACGAATATTTCCGAGACGAGTATATCTCAGATGAGTATTTCTCAGACGAGTATATCTCAGACGAGTATTTCTCAGACGAGTATATCCGAGATGAGTATTTCTCAGACGAGTATTTCTCAGACGAGTATATCCGAGACGAGTATTTCCGAGACGAGTATTTCTGAGACGAGTATTTCCTTCAACTTCAGACGAGTATGCCAGATAATTTTTTCTGAGACGAGTATTTCTGAGACGAGTGTATCCGAGACGAGTATTACTGAGACGAATATTTCCGAGACGAGTATATCTCAGACGAGTATATCTCAGACGAGTATATCTCAGACGAGTATATCTCAGACGAGTATATCTCAGACGAGTATGTCTGAGATGAGTATTTCTTAATTGTACTAATGTTTTTCATGTGTATATTTATTAATGTTTTGATGTATGTCATTGATCTTGTGTGTGTGTGGACTCTGACCTCAGCTGGGAGCGCAGGGTGGATAACCGCGGCAGGGTTTATTACGTGGATCACAACACCCGCACCACCACATGGCAGCGGCCCACCATGGAGTCGGTGAGGAACTTCGAGCAGTGGCAGTCTCAGCGCAGTCAGCTACAGGGAGCCATGCATCAGTTCAACCAGAGATACCTTTACTCGGTACACCACCTGTGTGTGTGTGTGTGTGTGTGTGTGTGTGTGTGTGTGTGTGTGTGGTCATGAGTAACTCATCTACTCACTGATGCTGTTCAGCGCTCACACTCTCTCTCTCTCTCTCTCTCTCTCTCTCTCTCTCTCTGATCCAGGCCTCCATGATGTCGGCTGAGAACGATCCTCTGGGGCCGCTGCCGCCGGGCTGGGGTAAGTTAGCATTCGCTGTCGGTGCGTCTCTCCCGCTAGCACACGCGTGTGTGTGTAATGTGAGTGTGTTGCGCTCGTGTTCTCAGAGCGCCGTGTGGACACCAACGATCGCGTCTACTTCGTCAACCACAACACCAAGACGACGCAGTGGGAAGATCCGCGAACACAAGGGTGAGTGAAGCTCACGACTGTCCTCTACGACGATTCAGATCTGCTGTGTGCTCTCATCACGCGTGTGTGTGTGTGTGTGTGTGTGTGTGTGTGTGAATCAGGCTGCAGAACGAAGACCCGCTCCCCGAGGGCTGGGAGATCCGCTACACCAGGGAAGGCGTGCGCTACTTCGTGGATCACAACACGCGCACCACGACCTTCAGTGACCCGCGGACCGGCAAATCGTCCGTGTGAGTCCATCAGTCCGACAGTAGCTGTGTTTCCTGACAAACATGAGAATTAAACTTGTGTGAAAAAAATTGTAATATCACATAAAACATCTGTGAATAAAGCACAGTTTCCATCACGTGTTTAAGAGAACAAAATCTGGGATACTGATGCAAAGTATTAGTAATAGAATAATAAAAGCTGCTGTAAGTGTGGAAGCCTGTGGCGGTTTCTCCCTCCATCATGAACGAGTGTGTCTCGAGCGTCAGACGAAACACAGTAAACGCTGTCATGTTCTCTGGCGTTCGGATGCTGGTGTTCGGGAACACACTCGTGTGTGAGACGCTTCTGGAGGGAATTAAACCAAATCATTCTGATCACACACTCCGGTGTTTCAGAAACACTAAACCAACATTAGAGACGCTGCGATGCCATTGGTCCACTGGTTGATCCAGTTATCCAATCATAGCTGACGCTGAGCCAAAGTCACATGAGTTTATTGTTGCACATTGAGGATTTATTTGGTAAATGTGTTTCCATCGAGTTTATGGCATGTCGGATAAAAACTATCTTCATATCATTGAGCACATGTTTTTTATGCGCGTTTTAAGATTTCATGTGCATTTCCATCTGATGTAAATACGTGGATGGGAAAAGCTTGCGTGTCATTACAGGCGCTGTTTTCCTCTAATGTGTGTGTGTGTGTGTGTGTGTGTGTGTTGAGCAGCACTAAAGGTCCACAGATTGCATACGAGCGAAGCTTCAGGTGGAAACTGGCTCATTTCCGTTATTTGTGTCAGGTAACACTCGCCCAGCTCTTCAACACACATGAAACCCAGTGTGTGTATCGTTTCCAAACGCATGTCTCTGTGTTCGCAGTCCAACGCTCTCGCCAGCCACGTGAAGATCACCGTATCCCGACAGACGCTGTTCGAAGACTCGTTCCAGCAGGTCGAGGAACACACACAGCATCAGCTTCAGTCATGTGACTCTCCAACAGGTTCTGAATGTGTCTTTTTCACTCCTCACTGTAGATCATGAACTTCAAGCCGTATGATCTGAGGAGGCGTCTGTACGTAATCTTCAAGGGCGAGGAGGGACTGGACTACGGAGGCCTTGCACGGTACAACACACACACGCACACACTCAATCAGAACACACCAACCACTCATACTTTAGCATAGCCTGGCAAGCCAGACCTACATCAAGATGTTGGGTCTGGCAACTCTCCATAGACACGGCTCAATCCGAGGGGGGGGATAAACGGCTGTCTTTCAAATTCCCTCTGCACGCAATAGGACAGCGCTTCAACCAACCAGTATGAGGCGCCGTCTAGGGCTTAAATCAAACTTCATTCATGCACACATATATGAAACGCTTGCATACACATATACTAAGTAGTCACACATACATGTACACTGCTGAATGCTCAAACTAATACATAGTTTGCATCTAAAAATGAAATGCACAACGTCACACCTAAAGTCGCTCACGCACACACACGCAAACTCTACACACACGAGACGCGTGGAACTCTCCGCGCACATACTCATCTGAGACGCGAACACACACACACACAAACTCTGATGAGTATGTGCGCGGAGAGTTCTGCGCGTCTCGTGTGTTAGTACTACTTAGTGTGTATGCAAGCGTTCCATATATGTGTGCGTGAATGAAGTTTGATTTAAGCCCTAGACGGCGCCTCATAAACCAGAGCGTTTTCCCAACAGCGGAGCTAACGTTAGTTGATAGATTCAACTTTTGCCATATCTGGCCGGCAAAAAACTACGAACACATCTTCCTTTTTTAAGAATGACTTAGGTGCCGTTCTTTGCTCTTTTCTCAAAGAAAAACTTAACTCCAAGCCATAGACTGTAAAAAATATAACTTAACTCCAAGTCCTCCAGAGTCGCGGCCAAAGCCGATTGGAAAGACTGTTCTCCAGCCGCCGCCATTCTTTGTTTTCAAGTAGCAACAACCATCGCAACTCTGTCGTCATTATGTTAAGCCCGCCCCGCCTACTCTATACACGACGTGATTGGCCTGACCCAATTTAGGTTTTTGCAGCTCGAAAGTCAACGGAGAGTTGCTAGACTGCCCTGGCTGCAGAATACATTTTGCTGCCGCTAGGGTGCGTCTAGATTTCTAGGCTAACTTTAGCACACAGAACACGCAACACTTGTTTTAATTTGTTTGTCAGTGGATTAAAAACACTTTGCAAGAACTTTATGTGAACACTGTAAAGAAGCGGAGCTGGAGTTCTGCATGTTCACTGTATTCTGACAGAGAACAGGAAGTGACATCAGAGCTACACAGGGATGCTTCTGTCGATCGATCGCACTGCATTATCATTTCATTTCATATTTAACATATATTTTCCTACACAATGTTTTCTGACATTTTTTGACTGATTTATTCAAACATACTTCAAACAATGATGACATCATTAACAAG
>CM040815.1:31999242-32034242 GCA_022829025.1 Squalius cephalus
GTGTGTTCTGTGTGTGTTCGGTGTGTGTTCTGTGTGTGTTCGGTGTGTGTTCTGTGTGTGTTCGGTGTGTGTTCTGTGTGACGGTGTGTGTTCTGTGTGTGTTCTGTGTGTGTGTTCTGTGTGACGGTGTGTGTTCTGTGTGTGTTCTGTGTGACGGTGTGTGTTCTGTGTGTGTTCGGTGTGTGTTCTGTGTGACGGTGTGTGTTCTGTGTGTGTTCGGTGTGACGGTGTGTGTTCTGTGTGTGTTCTGTGTGTGTGTTCTGTGTGACGGTGTGTGTTCTGTGTGTGTTCTGTGTGTGTGTTCTGTGTGACGGTGTGTGTTCTGTGTGTGTTCTGTGTGTGTGTTCTGTGTGACGGTGTGTGTTCTGTGTGTGTTCTGTGTTCGGTGTGTGTTCTGTGTGTGTTCGGTGTGTGTTCTGTGTGACGGTGTGTGTTCTGTGTGTGTTCGGTGTGTGTTCTGTGTGACGGTGTGTGTTCTGTGTGACGGTGTGTGTTCTGTGTGTGTTCGGTGTGTGTTCTGTGTGACGGTGTGTGTTCTGTGTGACGGTGTGTGTTCTGTGTGTGTTCGGTGTGTGTTCTGTGTGACGGTGTGTGTTCTGTGTGACGGTGTGTGTTCTGTGTGTGTTCGGTGTGTGTTCTGTGTGACGGTGTGTGTTCTGTCCCGCAGGCTCATGGCTGAGTGGAGGTTTTCTCGTGGCGTGGAGAATCAGACCAAAGCGTTTCTGGACGGCTTCAACGAGGTGGTGCCGCTGCAGTGGCTGCAGTACTTCGACGAGAAGGAGCTGGAGGTCAGGGGTCAGGGGTTAGGGTTTCCCCCGTCCGACCGCAGAGCCGCTCTGTGACGTGTGTGTGTGTGTGTGTGTGTGTGCAGGTGATGCTGTGTGGCATGCAGGAGGTGGATCTGCAGGACTGGCAGAGAAACACAGTGTATCGTCACTACACACGCAACAGCAAACAGATCATCTGGTTCTGGCAGGTGCGAACGCAAGTTTCTCTTCTAACCCTCACCTGAGACGTTTACAGTGTTTCACATTCATATCTGTCTTGGCCAAAATTCTTTTACATTTTTGTTGTACATTTTAAAAATGTAAAAGTAAATAAACAACGATATTAAAAATGCATTAATATTAATTATATTAATTAACTACTGTATTTTCCCAAAATATAAATTGCACCCAAATTGCATTTGTTGAGGGATTCGCATTCAGAAATAATGTAAAATAGCAGTAAATAAAACAGAATGTTTACAATCATTATAAACAATATAAACGTGTATTTTAATTTCCATCACTCCACAACAAATCTTTTCAATGCAACTGTATTCAGAACAGGAATGAAAAATATAAGTATAAAACAAATATAGTATAGTATAGTGGCATTCATCATAAACAATGTGTATTATGAACGGCATGCCTAAACGAATGTGTTTAAAGGGGTCATGAACTGGATTGTTTTATTATTTTATAATGTTTCCTGTGGTGCCCTTATAATGTTAGTATGATTTTTACATCAAAAATTGTCATAATTTATAAATAAAAGCCATTTTTCCAAGCCTGATTTCAGCTTCAGATTTGAACGCTCAGTTTTAAGGGGCGTGTCTGTTGTGAGACTGCAGTGTAAACGCCCACTGCTGTGATTGGCTGACATGCTTGCATATGAAATAGCAGCCCGTTTCAAAATTTCTTCAATATCTGACGCACAAAGCACCCTTTAGCGTCCATATGAGACGCATAACCCTACCACAGACCTAAACCTACCCATAACCGAAGCGTCTCATGTGGACGCTAAAGGGTGCTTTGTGCGTCGGATATTGAAGAATGTTTGAAAGTGACGATTTGGGGATGAGAATGCGTTGGAAATAGCTAGTATTACGACTCTCACGAAAACTTTTACTACGTTTTTACTATTACAGCTATCGAGATTAACAAATCCTGAAAAGTATCGTTTAAAGCATTATATTTAAATTTATTCCATCACATGAAAGGTTGCAGTGATGAGCACTGAGCGGATGACAGTCTGTTGATCGCGTGAATAAAGATCTTATCATTGCAAAGCAATTTTTGCACTCTCACAAATGCTTACACCAAATCACAATGCAAACACGATGTGAATACACAGTAAGAGCTTCGTTGTGTAGTGTAACAGTGTCATTATTTCATCACGAGTTTGGTAAGTGTCCAGATAAGCTCTCGCGGCTCGCGCTGTGCTGTTTGATTGACAGCTTGGGCGAATGGGAAGGGATCGTTCTTTGATCGCTTTCTGTATATAATTTAATAAGAGTTTAAAGAAGATTATTTTCATAATACTACGAGAAATTATGTGAAGTTGATCATTTAGTCACTGATGCATAAACAGTAGCCTATTGAACGATTTTAAGAGAAATATCTGAACTTGAATAATTACACAGAAATCACTGATCGCAGATCAGGCATTAGAATACACATGGTTACTTACATGTTGCTGGCAGATCCGTGTCGGGAAATTGTGATTGATTGATTTAATAAAGTTTAACCATGCTGGAATCCGAAGGAAGCTTATGCAGACTGTCTTCTTGCACAACCAGGCACGCACAATATTTAGTAAACAGCATGTTTATTGCTTGGAAGTAGCTCGATCTGGTTTAGCAATCATCATGTCGTCCTATGTTATTTAGCATGTTTGGGCGAATCGGTGGGCGGGGCTAAACAGGCCGTGTTGAAGTAGGCGTTGATCTTCTTTTGTGGAGGCGGTGTTTTATCCTCTTTGACGTCATAGTTCCCCACTTTGAAAAACGAGTCGTTTGCTGAGCCTGATGTCTATAAAAGCTTTTATTGGACTAACAAGGAAGTTTTCAGTTCTGAAACTTACAGGATATTATTATAGTATGATGATCTCTTATATGTCAAAAGCTCAAGGAAATTTTGATTTCTCAGTTCATCACCCCTTTAAAGTGAAACTAGTGGTGTTCGTGAAATGCACTTTACAATTAAACTTGCGCTCATGTTCTTCTTTCACTCAGAATAATTGCAATGTTTGCCTTCGCATGTTTTATGTGCTTGACGTTACTTGCATTTTATTAATCATTTTGCAATAAGTTGCAGTACATTTCAGATGATTAAAAAGCGTGACTTATATTCCAGGAAAAAATATGGTTAATGAACATCATAATTAAAGTGATTTTTACATATATATGTATGTATGTATGTATGTATGTATGTATGTATGTGTGTGTGTGTGTGTGTGTGTGTGTGGGATGATTTATCTATCTGACACATTAACTGTAAACAAACTTTTTCTGTCATTTTTTTTTCTTCCATCCTTGTTTATATTTATATTAGACGTGATTTAAACGTGGATCATTTTCCCTGTTCTTTATCCATGTCAGTGATTAGGATGTTGAAGTAACGATTTCTGCCTTTAGTTGTTTCCACAAGTCGTGTTTAACAGTCTGAACATCAGCGCTTCCCAGGTCTGGTCATGTGTGAATCGTGTTGAGCGTGTGTGTGTGGTGTGTTTGTGTGCAGCTGGTGAAGGAGGTGGACAACGAGGTGCGTCTGCGTCTGATGCAGTTCGTGACGGGAACCTGCAGGCTTCCATTGGGCGGCTTCGCTGAGCTCATGGGTGTGTGTCCGTGCTTCAGAAAACACACGCTCAGATCCTCCAGATAAACACACGCACAGATCCTCCAGATAAACACACGCACAGATCCTCCAGATAAACTCAGATCCTCCAGATAAACACACGCACAGATCCTCCAGATAAACACGCGCTCAGATCCTCCAGATAAACACACGCACAGATCCTCCAGATAAACACACTCACAGATCCTCCAGATAAACACTCACAGATCCTCCAGATAAACTCAGATCCTCCAGATAAACACGCGCTCAGATCCTCCAGATAAACACACTCTCAGATCCTCCAGATAAACACGCGCTCAGATCCTCCAGATAAACACACTCTCAGATCCTCCAGATAAACACACGCACAGATCCTCCAGATAAACACACGCACAGATCCTCCAGATAAACACGCGCTCAGATCCTCCAGATAAACACACGCACAGATCCTCCAGATAAACACTCTCAGATCCTCCAGATAAACACACTCTCAGATCCTCCAGATAAACTCAGATCCTCCAGATAAACACACTCACAGATCCTCCAGATAAACACACTCTCAGATCCTCCAGATAAACACGCGCTCAGATCCTCCAGATAAACACTCTCTCAGATCCTCCAGATAAACACACTCACAGATCCTCCAGATAAACTCGCTCTCAGATCCTCCAGATAAACACACTCCCAGATCCTCCAGATAAACACACTCTCAGATCCTCCAGATAAACACACTCTCAGATCCTCCAGATAAACACACTCTCAGATCCTCCAGATAAACACACTCTCAGATCCTCCAGATAAACACACGCTCAGATCCTCCAGATAAACACTCTCAGATCCTCCAGATAAACACGCGCTCAGATCCTCCAGATAAACACACTCACAGATCCTCCAGATAAACACGCGCTCAGATCCTCCAGATAAACACACTCTCAGATCCTCCAGATAAACACTCTCAGATCCTCCAGATAAACACACTCTCAGATCCTCCAGATAAACACACGCTCAGATCCTCCAGATAAACACTCTCTCAGATCCTCCAGATAAACACACTCTCAGATCCTCCAGATAAACACACTCACAGATCCTCCAGATAAACACACTCTCAGATCCTCCAGATAAACACACTCTCTGATCCTCCAGATAAACACACTCTCAGATCCTCCAGATAAACACACTCACAGATCCTCCAGATAAACACACTCACAGATCCTCCAGATAAACACACTCACAGATCCTCCAGATAAACTCGCTCTCAGATCCTCCAGATAAACACACTCTCAGATCCTCCAGATAAACACACTCTCAGATCCTCCAGATAAACACACTCTCAGATCCTCCAGATAAACACACTCTCAGATCCTCCAGATAAACACACTCTCAGATCCTCCAGATAAACTCGCTCTCAGATCCTCCAGATAAACACACTCTCAGATCCTCCAGATAAACACACTCTCAGATCCTCCAGATAAACACACGCTCAGATCCTCCAGATAAACACTCTCTCAGATCCTCCAGATAAACACACTCTCAGATCCTCCAGATAAACACACTCACAGATCCTCCAGATAAACACACTCTCAGATCCTCCAGATAAACACACTCTCTGATCCTCCAGATAAACACACTCTCAGATCCTCCAGATAAACACACTCACAGATCCTCCAGATAAACACTCTCTCAGATCCTCCAGATAAACACACTCACAGATCCTCCAGATAAACACACTCACAGATCCTCCAGATAAACACACTCACAGATCCTCCAGATAAACACACTCTCAGATCCTCCAGATAAACACACTCACAGATCCTCCAGATAAACACACTCTCAGATCCTCCAGATAAACACACTCTCAGATCCTCCAGATAAACACACTCACAGATCCTCCAGATAAACTCGCTCTCAGATCCTCCAGATAAACACACTCTCAGATCCTCCAGATAAACACACTCTCAGATCCTCCAGATAAACACACTCTCAGATCCTCCAGATAAACACACGCTCAGATCCTCCAGATAAACACTCTCAGATCCTCCAGATAAACACGCGCTCAGATCCTCCAGATAAACACACTCTCAGATCCTCCAGATAAACACACTCTCAGATCCTCCAGATAAACACACTCTCAGATCCTCCAGATAAACACGCGCTCAGATCCTCCAGATAAACACACTCTCAGATCCTCCAGATAAACACGCGCTCAGATCCTCCAGATAAACACTCTCAGATCCTCCAGATAAACACGCGCTCAGATCCTCCAGATAAACACACTCACAGATCCTCCAGATAAACACACTCACAGATCCTCCAGATAAACACACTCTCAGATCCTCCAGATAAACACGCGCTCTGATCCTCCAGATAAACACACTCTCAGATCCTCCAGATAAACACACTCTCAGATCCTCCAGATAAACACACGCTCAGATCCTCCAGATAAACACTCTCAGATCCTCCAGATAAACACTCTCAGATCCTCCAGATAAACACGCGCTCAGATCCTCCAGATAAACACACTCTCAGATCCTCCAGATAAACACGCGCTCAGATCCTCCAGATAAACACACGCTCAGATCCTCCAGATAAACTCAGATCCTCCAGATAAACACACTCTCAGATCCTCCAGATAAACTCAGATCCTCCAGATAAACACACTCTCAGATCCTCCAGATAAACACACTCTCAGATCCTCCAGATAAACACACTCTCAGATCCTCCAGATAAACACACGCTCAGATCCTCCAGATAAACACTCTCAGATCCTCCAGATAAACACGCGCTCAGATCCTCCAGATAAACACACTCTCAGATCCTCCAGATAAACACACTCTCAGATCCTCCAGATAAACACACTCTCAGATCCTCCAGATAAACACGCGCTCAGATCCTCCAGATAAACACACTCTCAGATCCTCCAGATAAACACGCGCTCAGATCCTCCAGATAAACACGCGCTCAGATCCTCCAGATAAACACATGCTCAGATCCTCCAGATAAACTCAGATCCTCCAGATAAACACACTCTCAGATCCTCCAGATAAACTCAGATCCTCCAGATAAACACACTCTCAGATCCTCCAGATAAACACACTCTCAGATCCTCCAGATAAACACACTCTCAGATCCTCCAGATAAACACACTCTCAAATCCTCCAGATAAACACACTCTCAGATCCTCCAGATAAACACACTCACAGATCCTCCAGATAAACACACTCACAGATCCTCCAGATAAACACACGCTCAGATCCTCCAGATAAATACACGCTCAGATCCTCCAGATAAACTCAGATCCTCCAGATAAACACACTCTCAGATCCTCCAGATAAACACACTCACAGATCCTCCAGATAAACACACTCACAGATCCTCCAGATAAACACACTCACAGATCCTCCAGATAAACACACTCACAGATCCTCCAGATAAACACACTCTCAGATCCTCCAGATAAACACCCTCTCAGATCCTCCAGATAAACACGCGCTCAGATCCTCCAGATAAACACACTCACAGATCCTCCAGATAAACACACTCTCAGATCCTCCAGATAAACACACTCTCAGATCCTCCAGATAAACACACGCTCAGATCCTCCAGATAAACACACGCTCAGATCCTCCAGATAAACACACTCTCAGATCCTCCAGATAAACACACGCTCAGATCCTCCAGATAAACACACTCACAGATCCTCCAGATAAACACGCGCTCAGATCCTCCAGATAAACACACTCACAGATCCTCCAGATAAACACACTCACAGATCCTCCAGATAAACACCCTCTCAGATCCTCCAGATAAACACACTCTCAGATCCTCCAGATAAACACACTCTCAGATCCTCCAGATAAACACACTCTCAGATCCTCCAGATAAACACGCGCTCAGATCCTCCAGATAAACACACTCTCAGATCCTCCAGATAAACACGCGCTCAGATCCTCCAGATAAACACGCGCTCAGATCCTCCAGATAAACACGCGCTCAGATCCTCCAGATAAACTCAGATCCTCCAGATAAACACACTCTCAGATCCTCCAGATAAACTCAGATCCTCCAGATAAACACACTCTCAGATCCTCCAGATAAACACACTCTCAGATCCTCCAGATAAACACACTCTCAAATCCTCCAGATAAACACACTCTCAGATCCTCCAGATAAACACACTCACAGATCCTCCAGATAAACACACTCACAGATCCTCCAGATAAACACACGCTCAGATCCTCCAGATAAATACACGCTCAGATCCTCCAGATAAACTCAGATCCTCCAGATAAACACACTCTCAGATCCTCCAGATAAACACACTCACAGATCCTCCAGATAAACACACTCACAGATCCTCCAGATAAACACACTCACAGATCCTCCAGATAAACACACTCACAGATCCTCCAGATAAACACACTCTCAGATCCTCCAGATAAACACCCTCTCAGATCCTCCAGATAAACACGCGCTCAGATCCTCCAGATAAACACACTCACAGATCCTCCAGATAAACACACTCTCAGATCCTCCAGATAAACACACTCTCAGATCCTCCAGATAAACACACGCTCAGATCCTCCAGATAAACACACGCTCAGATCCTCCAGATAAACACACTCTCAGATCCTCCAGATAAACACACGCTCAGATCCTCCAGATAAACACACTCACAGATCCTCCAGATAAACACACTCTCAGATCCTCCAGATAAACACACTCACAGATCCTCCAGATAAACACACTCTCAGATCCTCCAGATAAACACACTCTCAGATCCTCCAGATAAACACACTCTCAGATCCTCCAGATAAACACACTCTCAGATCCTCCAGATAAACACACTCTCAGATCCTCCAGATAAACACACTCACAGATCCTCCAGATAAACACACTCACTGATCCTCCAGATAAACACACTCACAGATCCTCCAGATAAACACACTCACAGATCCTCCAGATAAACACACTCACAGATCCTCCAGATAAACACGCGCTCAGATCCTCCAGATAAACACACTCACAGATCCTCCAGATAAACACACTCACAGATCCTCCAGATAAACACCCTCTCAGATCCTCCAGATAAACACACTCTCAGATCCTCCAGATAAACACGCGCTCAGATCCTCCAGATAAACACACTCTCAGATCCTCCAGATAAACACACGCTCAGATCCTCCAGATAAACACTCTCAGATCCTCCAGATAAACACGCGCTCAGATCCTCCAGATAAACACACGCTCAGATCCTCCAGATAAACACACTCACAGATCCTCCAGATAAACACACGCTCAGATCCTCCAGATAAACACACCCTCATATCAGATCAGAACGGCTGTAAAGGACTCTGTTTATTCTCATCACTCTGATGCTTCGTCCTCCAGGGAGCAACGGGCCGCAGAAGTTCTGCATTGAGAAGGTGGGCAAGGAGACGTGGCTGCCGCGGAGTCACACCTGGTGAGTGTCATGATGATGTTAGAATCCTGACGTCACGTTCACGTCTCACTCGCTCTTCTGTTCTCAGCTTTAACAGGCTGGATCTGCCTCCCTATAAGAGCTTCGAACAGCTGAAGGAAAAGCTGCTCTTCGCCATCGAGGAGACGGAAGGGTTCGGTCAAGAGTGATGAACGTCTTTGCCCTTTACGGCGACGCATCAGCCAAGTAAAACAAAACCATGAAACTTGCACAGACGATTACCAATGTAAATAAGCTATTTTGTCATTTTAAACCAAATCTTTATCTTAAGACCTCATTTAGCAATCTTCATAACATGATTCCCCATGAATATGCAAGCGTTCGAGCTTTTCTGATCTTTTCAATGCTGATATCTATACACAACGCTTTGGTTTATTCATTTGGCGGGTTTTTTAAATGAACCTGAAAAAAAAAACATTAGAGAGGATTTTATAGTAGAACTCAAACTTATGGCTCTAGTTTTATAGAGCTTTTACAGAATGATTGTAGAGTTTGATCAGGTGCCTGGGGTTTTTCTCTTTTTTTGTGTTGTTGGACATTAAGTTTTATTGTTAAGCGCTTGCATGGCTGCCTGCGGAGTGAGAGATGACTGGGCTCCTCTAGACAGACAGACAGACAGCTGTCTCACATATCACTCATCAGGATCGGCTCTGGACAGTATTGCTGTTGGCACTTTAGTATTCATCAGAATCTCTGCACATGCTCAGAAAGGCTTCGCTCAGCAGATGAAGTCAGTTGTGCTCGAAGCACTTCATTATTTCTGTGGCCTTTGACCGTCAGGGGAGGAAAACTGTGTCCATAAATATTTCATATTAAAATATATGAGTTCAAACAAACTCGGGTGTCTCTCGTGTTCTTCAAGTGGGATTTATTTTGATTTTTCATACATTAAATACATTTGTTAATGTTTTATATTTATTCTACTTTATTTAGCTTTATTTCATTTGCACAAAGAATATACAAATATGCCAGAGTTAAAATTGCTCCCAAAATCCTTACAAAACATTTGGATGATGAATTGTTCTGTGAGAAAAGCTAAGGTAAACTGAAGGGTTTAAAGGTTTTACTGCTTGAATATCCTCATTCTAGTTTACAATAATCAAACTGAGCAGTCGGTCCAGAACTCACATCAGGTCTGTCAGAAGATCCAGCAAACATACAGAAATACAGCAGTAGTGGTGAATTACAGGCCACTTTAATGCCTAGATGTCGTCCCTCGTTCGGCTTCTGTTAATGTCAGATATGAAAGAGTCTAAAATAGTCAATAGTAAATCTCCATCATACACAAATCAACTGTGAGTCATTAAAAAGCACAATTAAGGCATCCCTGGGTTGGAGAACAGCGGGACTCATCCGTTGAGTTTCTTCAGAAGATCCAGCGCTTCCTTATGGACCTGCATTGGGTCAAACGTGAACATTACGCCTCTGATGATGATATAACAGATAAATATGACTGATGAATGTGTTTATGA
Organism: Squalius cephalus; assembly: GCA_022829025.1. Lineage (NCBI taxonomy): Eukaryota > Metazoa > Chordata > Actinopteri > Cypriniformes > Leuciscidae > Squalius > Squalius cephalus. The sequence goes on from CM040815.1 coordinate 32,009,793, forward strand.
ACCTGTTTGTCTTCCTCTGTGACTGCAGGATAGTCTCGCGCTCTCGTGAGCCACAGCGCCGCTCGCTGGACGTCTCTCAGCATCACGTACGTCTTTCCCAGCATCAGCAGGTTCTTGCTGTAGAAATTTGGGTCAACTAAATTGAAATATTAAACTGTTAAAGTTGTATCAGTCACATGTAAAATAAATAAAAACAAACATGAAGGTGCTTGTGTTTATATCATACGGGACCTTCTTCAGCTTTCAGGAAAAATGCCAAAGCCTGATGGAGACAAAACATGTATAGTTTCACTGCTAAATGAAGTGTCTACATAATATAGGCTAAAACAGATAAAATAACATTTCCAACACTGAAAACCCCATAATTATTATTAATTTCACTGACTTCTTCATAAGTGGCTGTCGGAGGCGACGCAAAAATAACGGCTGCAACTTTCCGCTGGTACCAGGGTAATTCAGCGAACGCAAAACACCTGCGAGGAAGAGACGTCGCTGTCACTGAAGGGTTCGATATGGCCAGTGATGAGCAAATATATTTGTTTATATCAGAACAAACTCACCAGTAACCAAGAATATGGATAGACGTCGCATCTTTAGGGTTGAGCTCGATTGCTCGCTGTAGAAATGAGCGTTAAAGAAGTTTCATTCGTTCAGTGGTGAACTTTGATGCTTTAACCCAATGAACATCTTACCTCCAAATGCTCTCTAATGATGTAGGAATTTCCTATTTTGACTCTGATCCCTTCATAATCCCCAACATCACTGAGGCAAATGGCAAACCACTGCAGACGACAGACATCGAGTCAAACATCGGCTCAAACACTGCAATGCTCGTTTACAGAGAGAATGATGCTGTACTTTGTGAGCCGCAAAGGAGGACTGGTTTTTCTCCAGAGCTTTGCTGGCGAAGTCGAAGGCCTCGTATGTGAGCCGCTTCTTCTCCTCGGCGCTGATGCGGGACAGTAAAGCCAGATCGCGAGACGCTCGAGCCAAACGCCACAGGAACTCTGCCTCATCACTGGGACAACAACAACCCACCTGAGAGTTACCCATCCTCTGGAATATGTTCATTAATATCTAAACACTCGCTGAGCAGCTTAGACTCGTGCTCAACTACTAGAGAAACTATCACTATAATACTCTATATATCATCTAACTCTGCTGATGTTAGTGTTCTCTATATATCATCTAACTCTGCTGATGTTTGTGTTCTCTATATATCATCTAACTCTGCTGATGTTTGTGTTCTTCTGAGACGGGCTGGTTTTCATCTGTCATCTTTTACTAATGAGTGTGACATGCTAGTTAACAACTGAGACGCCTCGATTACCTTTTCTGACATGCGTTTATTAGTGCTGTTTTTACACTGGCTCATTAGCATTCTCAGGTTAGTTTTACCAGTCCTCACACATTCTCAGGTTAGTTTTACCAGTTCTCACACATTCTCAGGTTAGTTTTACCAGTTCTCACACATTCTCAGGTTAGTTTTACCAGTTCTCACACATTCTCAGGTTAGTTTTACCAGTCCTCACACATTCTCAGGTTAGTTTTACCAGTCCTCACACATTCTCAGGTTAGTTTTACCAGTTCTCACACATTCTCAGGTTAGTTTTACCAGTCCTCACACATTCTCAGGTTAGTTTTACCAGTCCTCACACATTCTCAGGTTAGTTTTACCAGTCCTCACACATTCTCAGGTTAGTTTTACCAGTTCTCACACATTCTCAGGTTAGTTTTACCAGTCCTCACACATTCTCAGGTTAGTTTTACCAGTTCTCACACATTCTCAGGTTAGTTTTACCAGTCCTCACACATTCTCAGGTTAGTTTTACCAGTCCTCACACATTCTCAGGTTAGTTTTACCAGTTCTCACACATTCTCAGGTTAGTTTTACCAGTTCTCACACATTCTCAGGTTAGTTTTACCAGTTCTCACACATTCTCAGGTTAGTTTTACCAGTTCTCACACATTCTCAGGTTAGTTTTACCAGTTCTCACACATTCTCAGGTTAGTTTTACCAGTTCTCACACATTCTCAGGTTAGTTTTACCAGTTCTCACACATTCTCAGGTTAGTTTTAACAGTCCTCACACATTCTCAGGTTAGTTTTACCAGTCCTCACACATTATCAGGTTAGTTTTACCAGTCCTCACACATTATCAGGTTAGTTTTACCAGTTCTCACACATTCTCAGGTTAGTTTTACCAGTCCTCACACATTCTCAGGTTAGTTTTACCAGTTCTCACACATTCTCAGGTTAGTTTTACCAGTTCTCACACATTCTCAGGTTAGTTTTACCAGTCCTCACACATTCTCAGGTTAGTTTTACCAGTCCTCACACATTCTCAGGTTAGTTTTACCAGTTCTCACACATTCTCAGGTTAGTTTTACCTGTCTTTGTGTTTCACCAGGAGCTGGTGGAGTTTCTCAGTCTCTCCACAGCTGTACAGATAATCTGCTTGTTCTAACACTTCTTCAGCTGGAAAAATGATGCAGTTAAAAATAATAATAAACAGCAGCACTAAGACTTTATTTAAAGCTCAATATTGAACAAGTACCTGATTCCAGCGCACTAACCGAAGCGAAACGAGTGACTCTGTCATAGATCAGGAATGACAGTGGAGTTACAGCCACGAGGAATGAAGCTGTTCTGTTCTGACAGTCACAAAACATACAAACTTTTAATAACCATCATCAATGACAGCAACATTCACAGGTTACTTGCTCTTTCATGCACAACCTCGTCCTCTCTCTCTCTCTCACTCTCTCTCTCACACACACACACACTCACTCATGTTCTACATGTGATCCTCATAACACTTCTAAATGCAGATGTGGATCTTACTGAAGTTCTGATGCGTTCGGTCCAAATGCGCTGATTCATCCTCCTCATCTTCACGGTTCTGCTCACTAACCGCCTGAAAGCTCCAAACAAACTCGCGGACGCCATCAGTGTCTGAGAACAGATTGCTATTCTGTGTGTTTCGAGTTCTGGTTCTCAGTTCGGCTAATTAGGTTAAAGTTTGCGAGTCTGTTCCTCCAGCCGGCGCGCTGTCAACACGCACTGCCGTAAATGATTTGTACTTGTCGCAAAATTGTATTTAGCTCTATTAAAAAGCTATCATGTAGATGTTAAAATGTAAACACACGACGACAATAAAAAAGATACATATAGAGAAGCCGAGCGAGAGGGGCGTCACACTGTACAGTGAAAGACGTGACGCAAGTGTGTGTGTGTGTGTGTGTGTGTGAGAGAGAGTGAGAGAGAGAGAGAGTGAGTGTGTGTGTGTGTGTGTGTGTGTGTGTGTGTGTGTGTGTGTGTTCGTTCATGAGGGTGTGTCTGCTATCAGAATCTCTGGCGACTCATTCTCTACTGAAGCTCCTCCACTGAAGACTCATTTCACAGCATGTGAGTAACTCTAATGATTCAGATCAACAATTAAGCAAAGCATTTGTATAATTGTTAAGTAATGCTGGCATCTTAAGCCTTATACAGAAGGACACGCTGAAAAACTAAGATACTTCATGTAAACGTTAAAGATGTTAACATCGACGCCTTTTGTCTTTGTTAACGATTAACTTAAACATCTGAAGTCACTTTTCCAGCAAAAATACGACGTTTCTGATCGCCTGTACATGGAAATGCGTCGAGCGACTGTTTACATGTAGTTTTCCAGCGTTGAGCCAATCACAGTCGTTTGTGGTGGTAGTTCGTCCAATGGACGCAAAGAACGACGAGGCGCTGTGAATGAGGAAGTGTGAACTGTGAAAGTTGAACTATAACATTCATTTTCATTATTTATGAAGTAGTTAATACCAAGGTGTGTCTGTGTTTGTGTTCAGTGTGTGAGAATGGATCATCTATCAGCAGCGCAGACGCGGTTTTCCCTCGATCTGTTCCAGAGAATCAGTGAAGGAGACGCGTCAGGGAATGTGTTTTATTCTCCTCTCAGCATCTCTGCGGCGCTCGCTATGCTGTCGCTCGGGGCTGGAGGAGACACGGCGACTCAGATGAGCCGGGTGAGGAACACACACACAGCAGAACACACACACACACACACACACACACACACACACACACACACACTGACAGCAGAACACACTCACTCACAGCAGAACACACACACACACACACACACACACACACACACACATACACTGACAGCAGAACACACACACACACACACACACACACACACACACACACATACACTGACAGCAGAACACACACACACACACACACACACACACACACACATACACTGACAGCAGAACACACACACACACACACACACACACACACACACATACACTGACAGCAGAACACACACACACACACACACACACACACACACACACACACACACACACTGACAGCAAAACACACACACACACACACACACACACACACACACACTGACAGCAGAACACACACACTCACAGCAGAACACACACACACACACACACACACACACACACACTGACAGCAGAACACACTCACACACACACACACACACACTCACAGCAGAACACACACACACTCACAGCAGAACACACACACACACACACACACACACACACTGACAGCAGAACACACACACTCACAGCAGAACACACACTCACAGCAGAACACACACACACAGCAGAACACACACACACACACACACACACACTCACACTGACAGCAGAACACACACACACTCACAGCAGAACACACACACACACACACACACACTGACAGCAGAACACACACACTCACTGCAGAACACACACACACACACACACACACACACACACACTCACTCACTCACTCACTCACTCACTCACACTGACAGCAGAACACACACACTCACTGCAGAACACACACACACACACACACACACACACACACACACACTCACTCACTCACTCACTCACTCACACTGACAGCAGAACACACACACTCACAGCAGAACACACACACTCACACACACACACTGACAGCAGAACACACTCACTCACAGCAGAACACACACACACACACACACACACACACACACACACACACACACTGACAGCAGAACACACTCACTCACAGCAGAACACACACACACACACACACACACACACACACACACACACACACTCACTCACACTGACAGCAGAACACACACACACACTCACAGCAGAACACACACACACACACACACACACTCACAGCAGAACACACACACACACACACACACACACACACACACACACACTGACAGCAGAACACACACTCACAGCAGAACACACACACACACACACACACACACACACACACACTGACAGCAGAACACACACACTGACAGCAGAACACACACACTGACAGCAGAACGCACACACTCACAGCAGAACACACACACTCACAGCAGAACACACATACACACACACACACACACACACACACACACACACACACTGACAGCAGAACACTCACAGCAGAACACACATGCTCACAGCAGAACACACACGCTCACAGCAGAATACACACACACTCACAGCAGAATACACACACACTCACAGCAGAACACACACACACACTCACAGCAGAACACACACACACACACACACACACACTGACAGCAGAACACACACTCACAGCAGAACACACACACACACACACACACACACACTGACAGCAGAACACACACACTGACAGCAGAACGCACACACTCACAGCAGAACACACACACACACACACACACACACACACACTGACAGCAGAACGCACACACTCACAGCAGAACACACACACTCACAGCAGAACACACATACACACACACACACACACACACACACACACACACACTGACAGCAGAACACTCACAGTAGAACACACATGCTCACAGCAGAACACACACGCTCACAGCAGAATACACACACACTCACAGCAGAATACACACACTCACAGCAGAACACACACACTCACAGCAGAATACACACACACTCACAGCAGAACACACACACACACACACTCACAGCTGAACACACACACACACACACACACACACACACACTGACAGCAGAACACACACACTGACAGCAGAACGCACACACTCACAGCAGAACACACACACTCACAGCAGAACACACACACACTCACACACACACTGACAGCAGAACACTCACAGCAGAACACACACACACACTCACAGCAGAACACACACGCTCACAGCAGAATACACACACACTCACAGCAGAATACACACACACTCACAGCAGAACACACACACACTCACAGCAGAACACACACACTCACAGCAGAATACACACACACTCACAGCAGAACACACACACTCACAGCAGAATACACACACACTCACAGCAGAATACACACACACTCACAGCAGAATACACACACACTCACAGCAGAATACACACACACTCACAGCAGAACACACACACTCACAGCAGAATACACACACACTCACAGCAGAATACACACACACTCACAGCAGAATACACACACACTCACAGCAGAACACACACACTCACAGCAGAACACACACACACTCACAGCAGAACACACACACACTCACAGCAGAACACACACTCACAGCAGAATACACACACACTCACAGCAGAATACACACACACTCACAGCAGAACACACACACTCACAGCAGAATACACACACACTCACAGCAGAACACACACACTCACAGCAGAATACACACACACTCACAGCAGAACACACACACTCACAGCAGAACACACACACACTCACAGCAGAATAAAGGAAGCAAAGACACTAACATGTTGTTAATGTGGCATTTTCATGATCGCGTGTGTTGAGTCGCATTGAGAGATCACGTCACATGCGGGTCACGTGACGCTGTGTTTGCTCATGGAGGCGCAGCTTTTCTCTCAGTCTGTACTTTGACTCCAGGGTTGGTGAGCTGTAGGTCTGTGAGTCATTATTACCACAGAAAGGCAGTAAATTGTTATGAAATGTTCTGTTATCAGCTCAGGGTGTGTAAATCAAGTCATAAAGAGAAAAGCTGTTTTCAGCTTTTTTTAGATGAATTAACATATTGAAATTTACATTTACATTTATTCCTTTAGCAGACGCTTTTATCCAAAGCGACTTACAAATGAGAACAATAGAAGCAGTTAAACTAACAATAGGACAACAATATGATTTTTTTTTTTTAATAAATAGAAAAGAAGAGAAAGTGTTAGTATTACTGGATCAAGTGCTGCCGAAAAATATGCGTCTTCAGCCGTTTCTTGAAAGTGGTTGAGGTTACGGACTCAGCCGCTCTGGTTGAGGTTACGGACTCAGCCGCTCTGGTTGAGGTTACGGACTCAGCCGCTCTGGTTGAGGTTACGGACTCAGCCGCTCTGGTTGAGGTTACGGACTCAGCCGCTCTGGTTGAGGTTACGGACTCAGCCGCTCTGGTTGAGGTTACGGACTCAGCCGCTCTGGTTGAGGTTACGGACTCAGCCGCTCTGGTTGAGGTTCTTTGGTTGAGGTTACGGACTCAGCCGCTCTGGTTGAGGTTATGGACTCAACCGCTCTGGTTGAGGTTCTTTGGTTGAGGTTACGGACTCAGCCGCTCTGGTTGAGGTTACGGACTCAACCGCTCTGGTTGAGGTTACGGACTCAGCCGCTCTGGTTGAGGTTCTTTGGTTGAGGTTACGGACTCAGCCGCTCTGGTTGAGGTTATGGACTCAACCGCTCTGGTTGAGGTTCTTTGGTTGAGGTTACGGACTCAGCCGCTCTGGTTGAGGTTACGGACTCAACCGCTCTGGTTGAGGTTCTTTGGTTGAGGTTACGGACTCAGCCGCTCTGGTTGAGGTTACGGACTCAGCCGCTCTGGTTGAGGTTCTTTGGTTGAGGTTACGGACTCAGCCGCTCTGGTTGAGGTTATGGACTCAACCGCTCTGGTTGAGGTTCTTTGGTTGAGGTTACGGACTCAGCCGCTCTGGTTGAGGTTACGGACTCAACCGCTCTGGTTGAGGTTACGGACTCAGCCGCTCTGGTTGAGGTTACGGACTCAACCGCTCTGGTTGAGGTTACGGACTCAGCCGCTCTGGTTGAGGTTACGGACTCAACCGCTCTGGTTGAGGTTACGGACTCAGCCGCTCTGGTTGAGGTTCTTTGGTTGAGGTTACGGACTCAGCCGCTCTGGTTGAGGTTACGGACTCAACCGCTCTGGTTGAGGTTACGGACTCAGCCGCTCTGGTTGAGGTTACGGACTCAGCCGCTCTGGTTGAGGTTACGGACTCAACCGCTCTGGTTGAGGTTACGGACTCAGCCGCTCTGGTTGAGGTTACGGACTCAACCGCTCTGGTTGAGGTTACGGACTCAGCCGCTCTGGTTGAGGTTACGGACTCAGCCGCTCTGGTTGAGGTTACGGACTCAGCCGCTCTGGTTGAGGTTACGGACTCAGCCGCTCTGGTTGAGGTTACGGACTCAGCCGCTCTGGTTGAGGTTCTTTGGTTGAGGTTACGGACTCAGCCGCTCTGGTTGAGGTTACGGACTCAACCGCTCTGGTTGAGGTTACGGACTCAGCCGCTCTGGTTGAGGTTCTCTGGTTGAGGTTACGGACTCAGCCGCTCTGGTTGAGGTTACGGACTCAGTCGCTCTGGTTGAGGTTACGGACTCAGCCGCTCTGGTTGAGGTTACGGACTCAGCCGCTCTGGTTGAGGTTACTGACTCAGCCGCTCTGGTTGAGGTTACGGACTCAGCCGCTCTGGTTGAGGTTACGGACTCAGCCGCTCTGGTTGAGGTTACGGACTCAGCCGCTCTGGTTGGTTTACGGACTCAGCCGCTCTGGTTGAGGTTCTCTGGTTGAGGTTACGGACTCAGTCGCTCTGGTTGAGGTTACGGACTCAGCAGCTCTGGTTGAGGTTACTGACTCAGCCGCTCTGGTTGAGGTTACGGACTCAGCTGCTCTGGTTGAGGTTACGGACTCAGTCGCTCTGGTTGAGGTTCTCTGGTTGACGTTACGGACTCAGCCGCTCTGGTTGAGGTTACGGACTCAGCCGCTCTGGTTGAGGTTCTTTGGTTGAGGTTACGGACTCAGCCGCTCTGGTTGAGGTTACGGACTCAGCCGCTCTGGTTGAGGTTACGGACTCAGTCGCTCTGGTTGAGGTTCTCTGGTTGAGGTTACGGACTCAGCCGCTCTGGTTGAGGTTACGGACTCAGCCGCTCTGGTTGAGGTTCTTTGGTTGAGGTTACGGACTCAGCCGCTCTGGTTGAGGTTACGGACTCAGCCGCTCTGGTTGAGGTTACGGACTCAGTCGCTCTGGTTGAGGTTCTCTGGTTGAGGTTACGGACTCAGCCGCTCTGGTTGAGGTTACGGACTCAGCCGCTCTGGTTGAGGTTACTGACTCAGCCGCTCTGGTTGAGGTTACGGACTCAGCCGCTCTGGTTGAGGTTACGGACTCAGCCGCTCTGGTTGAGGTTACGGACTCAGCCGCTCTGGTTGGTTTACGGACTCAGCCGCTCTGGTTGAGGTTCTCTGGTTGAGGTTACGGACTCAGTCGCTCTGGTTGAGGTTACGGACTCAGCAGCTCTGGTTGAGGTTACTGACTCAGCCGCTCTGGTTGAGGTTACGGACTCAGCTGCTCTGGTTGAGGTTACGGACTCAGTCGCTCTGGTTGAGGTTCTCTGGTTGACGTTACGGACTCAGCCGCTCTGGTTGAGGTTACGGACTCAGCCGCTCTGGTTGAGGTTCTTTGGTTGAGGTTACGGACTCAGCCGCTCTGGTTGAGGTTACGGACTCAGCCGCTCTGGTTGAGGTTACGGACTCAGTCGCTCTGGTTGAGGTTCTCTGGTTGAGGTTACGGACTCAGCCGCTCTGGTTGAGGTTACGGACTCAGCCGCTCTGGTTGAGGTTCTTTGGTTGAGGTTACGGACTCAGCCGCTCTGGTTGAGGTTACGGACTCAGCCGCTCTGGTTGAGGTTACGGACTCAGTCGCTCTGGTTGAGGTTCTCTGGTTGAGGTTACGGACTCAGCCGCTCTGGTTGAGGTTACGGACTCAGCCGCTCTGGTTGAGGTTCTTTGGTTGAGGTTACGGACTCAGCCGCTCTGGTTGAGGTTACGGACTCAGCCGCTCTGGTTGAGGTTCTTTGGTTGAGGTTACGGACTCAGCCGCTCTGGTTGAGGTTACGGACTCAGCCGCTCTGGTTGAGGTTACGGACTCAGCCGCTCTGGTTGAGGTTACGGACTCAGCCGCTCTGGTTGAGGTTCTTTGGTTGAGGTTACGGACTCAGCCGCTCTGGTTGAGGTTACGGACTCAGCCGCTCTGGTTGAGGTTACGGACTCAGCTGCTCTGGTTGAGGTTCTCTGGTTGAGGTTACAGACTCAGCCGCTCTGGTTGAGGTTACGGACTCAGCCGCTCTGGTTGAGGTTCTTTGGTTGAGGTTACGGACTCAGTCACTCTGGTTGAGGTTACAGACTCAGCCACTCTGGTTGAGGTTCTCTGGTTGAGGTTACGGACTCAGCCGCTCTGGTTGAGGTTACGGACTTAAGCCCTGGGGCACTCCAGTAGCTAGATGTTGGGTCTTGGACACCTCACCCCTCCATGACACCCTGAAGGACCTACCTGAGAGGTATGACTTGAACCATTGAAGTGCGGTTCGTCTTTAGGATTGATAGGAGGATCTGCAGTGTGAAGAGAGGTGTTTATGATGTGCGTGAGTGCAGGCACAACTGTGGATGAAATGGCTTGAAGTAGGATAGTGGGAATAGGATCAAGCGAACAGGTAGTAGGGCGATTGGAAAGGAGGAGTTTAGAGACTTCTGCCTTTGAAAGCCGAGAGAAGGAGGGTAGACTATGTGTGTTAGCTGGTAAGATGTGTATGTCAGTTTGAGAATTGGTAAATTGGTAAATTCATGAAGAATGTGGCAAAATCCGAAGAATGTTAAAAAGCATGCGAGAGTCAGAACAGAAGAGTTGTTAATTTTGTTGTGATAGTAAGTCATTTTAGCAGGAGAGATATTAGCAGAAAAGGAAGAGAGGAGAGATTGATAAAGACCAAGGTCATTAGGATCTTTCGATTTGCGCCTCTTCCTCTCTGCACCCCTGAGTTTAGAACGATGTTCACAGAGAACATCAGATAACCAGGGGGCAGAGGGTGTGGCGCGGGCTGGCCTGGAGGAAAGGGGGCAGAAGTTGTCCAAGCAGGATGTTAAAGTGGAGAAAAGATTATCAGTTGCGCTGTTAGTATCTAGTGTTGAAAGCCGATCAGGTGGAGAAAGTGTGGATGAGACCAGAGAGGATAGGCAAGAGGGTGAGAGTGAGTGTAGGTTTCGCCGAAAGGTGACCTGTGGAGGAGTGTGTGTTGTGTTCTGAGGCAGGTGACCTGTGGAGGAGTGTGTGTTGTGTTCTGTGGCAGGTGACCTGTGGAGGAGTGTGTGTTGTGTTCTGAGGCAGGTGACCTGTGGAGGAGTGTGTGTTGTGTTCTGAGGCAGGTGACCAGTGGAGGAGTGTGTGTTGTGTTCTGAGGCAGGTGACCAGTGGAGGAGTGTGTGTTGTGTTCTGAGGCAGGTGACCTGTGGAGGAGTGTGTGTTGTGTTCTGAGGCAGGTGACCTGTGGAGGAGTGTGTGTTGTGTTCTGAGGCAGGTGACCTGTGGAGGAGTGTGTGTTGTGTTCTGAGGCAGGTGACCTGTGGAGGAGTGTGTGTTGTGTTCTGAGGCAGGTGACCAGTGGAGGAGTGTGTGTTGTGTTCTGAGGCAGGTGACCTGTGGAGGAGTGTGTGTTGTGTTCTGAGGCAGGTGACCTGTGGAGGAGTGTGTGTTGTGTTCTGAGGCAGGTGACCTGTGGAGGAGTGTGTGTTGTGTTCTGAGGCAGGTGACCTGTGGAGGAGTGTGTGTTGTGTTCTGAGGCAGGTGACCTGTGGAGGAGTGTGTGTTGTGTTCTGAGGCAGGTGACCTGTGGAGGAGTGTGTGTTGTGTTCTGAGGCAGGTGACCAGTGGAGGAGTGTGTGTTGTGTTCTGAGGCAGGTGACCTGTGGAGGAGTGTGTGTTGTGTTCTGTGGCAGGTTGATGTTGAGAGTGAGGAGGAAGTGATCTGAGGTGTGCAGTGGAGTGACCAGTGTATGGTCAGTGGAGCAGTAGCGTGTGTAAATAAGGTCCTATAGGTTACCTGATTTGTGAGTAGCCGCAGTAGATACTCGTTTGAGGTCGAATGAGGCGAGCAGAGTGTGGAAATCAGCAGCCTGAGGCTTTTATAGGTGGATGTTGAAGTCTCCAAGAACTATGAGAAGAGTTCCATCCTCAGGGAAGGATGAGAGTAGCACATCAAGCTCCTCCAAGAAACTCCCAAGCTGACCTGGGGGACGATAAACAACTACAAAATGGATTTTAATTGGACTAGTGATGGTAATTGAATGCAATTCAAATGAGCTGTTGTCACACAGAGGTGGTAAAGGATCACCTATTGATAATTCTGAATGGACAGAATGACTGTTGAAACATTTATTTGTTTGATTTAAATGGTTTAATGATTTTGATTAAATAATGTTGATCACATTTTCAGCAAAAACTGATTAAAGCTCCGTCTGTGAACTGAAGAAACCATATTTATGCTTCCATATCGTCTGATTTCTCAGTGTTTTTTTACAGATTAATCACATCTGCAACTTCTGTAATTGACTGTTTGTCTCCAGACTTTGCATTTTGCCGGAGCAGAGGCTGAAACCCACGCTGGCTTTAGTAAACTCCTGAGCGAGATGATCCGAGCCGAGGCGCCGTACGCACTGAGTCTCGCCAATCGCCTGTATGGAGAGAAGAGCTACAGATTCACTGAGGTTCATACACACACACACACACACACACACACACACACACACACACACATCTGCCTGCTTTATTCTTATGCACCAGTTTACAGAAGATGCTCTGTGGCCCTTAGACGACAAATTATGTGAAAAAAAATCACTTTTGGAGCACAGATTGAAGTTTGGTCTGATTTTAAAGAAGACCCTTGGAATATTATTGTTGAAGTGAAGTGAAAAAAAGTTTTTGTTTTTTTTAAATGGTGAAAAAAAGTTATACATGTTTTAGTTGTTTGTGCAGTACGTCTTTATTTTTCCTCTTTGTTGTTCCAGAAGTTCGTCAGTGACACGAAGGGCCTGTATCAGGCTGATCTGGAGACGCTGGACTTCATCGGTCAGGCGGACTCGGCTCGTTCACACATCAACAGCTGGGTGGAGGAGCAAACACAAGGTGGACAAGCACAAATTTAACACAATGTCAGGAAGAAAAGCACAATGATGTGTCTTTAATGCGACATCACTTCATCCATTAAGTGCTGCATTACTACTACTAATAAACTCACTTGATTTGAGCAATTCCTGCTGTGTCAGTTTTAATGTGTTTATAATCGTAGAGAAGATCAAGGACCTGCTGGCAGAAGGAGACGTGGATTCTCTGACCAAACTCGTGCTGGTAAACGCTGTGTATTTCAAGGGCGACTGGGAGAGAAAGTTCAGAGAGGATCAGACCCGAGACGAGCAGTTCAAGATCAACAAGGTCAGATTCAGACCCTCTTACATTATTATTTTACCTTTTTAATGTGAACTTTCTTACATGGTTTGACTTGAATGTCTATTTATCTTTTTCTTTAATATGCTTTTTAATTACCATTGTATGTGAGATTGGCTACTGCATATAAATTAACTTTCCTTGTCAGCTTTTTTCTACAGCGTTTTATACAAATACAGATTGTTTCAAAGCAGCTTCACAGTAATAACAGGAAAATAATGATATTAAACCATCATTATTCAGCTGAAATCAGTTCACTGTTGATTCATATCTGTTCAATAACTGTGTAAAGTGCATCAATTATGAAAAGAGTTCAATTGAGCTGTAAAGTAGCTCTGCAGAAAACAGTGGTGTAATCTTCCAGCTTGTGAAACATTGCGAAAGCCTGATATTGAATTTAGAAATAGGGAACAATTGGGCAGCAGTTCTCAAATATTTCAAAGTAAATGTATATAAAATAGAATGTAACTGATTGTCATAGTGAAATGGATGAGACGTACACACATTTCCAGATTACAGGGATGCTTAGTGGGACGGTGGGAAGAATCTTTTAGTTCTAGTCGTCATCAATCTCATTCCTGATGAAAGAGACTGAAGATGCCGTTTGCTGGATCATGTGACTGTTTAGATTTATCTTGGATGGAGGGCAGACTGATCCGTGTTGTGTATTCTTCATTTCTTCATGGAATATGTGTAATATTTCTGTTGTTTCCTTCTTGATGATTTTTGCAGCAACAGTCATGTGATATCAGTGAGAGTGACGATATGTTTTCACTGGTTGACAGAATGAATCGAAGCCGGTGCGGATGATGTTCCAGAAGGCCAAGTTTCCTCTGGCCTTCATTCCTGAGGTGAACTGTCAGATTCTGGAGCTGCCGTATGTGGGAAAAGACCTCAGTATGTTGATCCTGCTTCCCAACGCCATGGAGGACGACAACACCGGCCTTCAGAAGGTGTGGAGTTGTGTTGAGTTGTGTTGATCTGCTGTGTGGAGTTGTGTTGATCTGCTGTGTTGAGTTGTGTTGATCTCTCTTGTCCAGCTGGAGAGCGCGCTGAGCTTCGAGAACTTCATGGAGTGGACCCGACCCGACATGATGGACCTTCTGGAAGTTGAAGTGTCTCTGCCCAGATTCAAGATGGAGGAAACCTATAACATGAACTCTCTTCTGATCAGCCTGGGAATGGTGGATGCGTTTGACTCGAAGAAAGCTGATTTTTCAGGAATGTCCCCCGGGAATGATCTAGTGCTGTCGAAGGTGGTGCACAAGTCGTTTGTTGAAGTGAACGAAGAGGGAACGGAGGCGGCGGCGGCCACCGGTGCCGTGATGATGATGCGCTGTCTGATGCGTCCCGAGCGCTTCTGTGCCGATCACCCGTTCCTCTTCTTCATACGCCACAACCCGTCCAGGAGCGTTCTGTTCTACGGGCGCGTCTGCTCTCCGTGAGATCCCACGGGTTTCATCTGATTAGAACAGGTTCTGGTCTGTGCAGTCAAAGGGTTTGTGGAAAGACCAGTTGCTCTTCAATGAAAATGTCCTTTTGCCTTAATTCCGGCGTGCCTGTGTTGTTTCCTCTATTGAATAATCTGGAGTGAAATTGTCTATGCATTTGCTGTACAGGTTCATGTGACATTATGAATAAACAACTTGTGATTGTTCAAAAAATAAAATGAAACCTGTTTCTTTATGCCCTCCAATGCTTCAAGATACTGATAAAGCTCAAACTTAGTGTACAAAATTGTGTACCTTTTTTGACCATTGATATTTATGAATGTGATATTTACCATCTGTTCTCCAAACTGCTTTATCCCAGTGGTTATATCAGGGATATCAGCTTCGGTCCTGCAGAGGTTAGTGCCCACCCAATCTAACCCAACTGAACAAGCTCTTCAATGTCTTCAGGATTACTAGACAGCTACAGGTGAGTTTTTATCAACACTGCAGGACTGAAGTTACACATCCCTGATCTAGATGATAAAGGCTTCGTACAGATGGAGCTGGGAAACTAGAACATGCAGAAAATAGCAAACCTTACATAAGCTGCTCTTTATTAGTACTTTTAACATCTCTTTCTTTAATGTGTATTTGTGTGAACATGATTGTATGTACATTTAACGTTACTATGCTTTGGCAATGTCAAAAACCTTTTACTATCCAAAAAATAAACTAGTTTAATTAGAGAGAGAGAGAGAAAAGAATGGGAAGAGCTGTCCATCCAGTCACTAAAGTTTTGCTCTTTTTTTAATGCTGCCAAGAGGGGTAATGAGACACTGTTTTGATTTACTGATGCTTAAACTCAGCAAAAAAAAATCATTCAGCAACACGTTTTGAATGTGTAGTCCACATAAAAAGATGCCATTCAGTTCACTACACAAGTTCTTTAATATTAATTATATGAATAACGGGCAAATAGGGTTTTTGTCCAAATTCCAAAACTATTATTTTAGGATTTTTTAAAGTATTTTTGCCATAAACACTGTGTATATGTTCTTATGTAAGTCATTGCCATAGACTAAGTATGTCTGGTCGTAGTTTCGCAGTGAATCAGTCATCTAAAGCACCAAAGCTTTCAGCAAATAAATGTCTTCATGTCTTTTCCTGTCTTGGTTTAAAGTCAGTCTTTTCTCCTCTGTCTAAAGTGTTTGTTCATGTGCGGATTCGAGCTCTAGGTTCAGTTCTGACCGGCTGATCGCTCTCTGGACACACAGCGCTGGATCTTCACCAATAGCCTTCTGAAGAACATGGTCAGTCTTAGAAGAGAAAACAGTTCTGACAGACGCATCAGCCCCAGTTTATCTTGATCCTGCATGAGCTTCAGCAGGACACAGTCAGAGCGGGAGATGCGTCAACCCTAACCCTTAATTCGTTTTACGTACCTACCCCGAAGTGACAAAATAAAATAAAATTCTGTATCAAAATTTATAAGGAAAGACCAGAACTTTATTTAGGCTTGGTTTGTAGGGAATTACAAACATGCCCACATATATTCAAAAGCACATAACTATAGAACCAATTCTTAATGCGCATGTGAACGCCATCAGCGTTTATCACAGGTTCGCGTTTAAAGTCTGTGTAGAGAGAATGGTGTCGTGTTAGCGGCCCCTAATTTAATAACAAATGATCGTTGTGACGGAAGCGAATCAATCAAAACTAACTTTAGCTGGAAAATAACTTTATTAAAGAACTGCTATAAAGCCAAAACAATCTCTGTTACCTTAAATTATACGTTTATCTCTGTAAAGCTGCTTTGAAACAATCTACATTGTTAAAAGCGCTATATAAATGAAGATGACTTGACTTGACTAACCATAACCCAACAAATGGACAAACACACATAATTGCATTTTTTTTTTAAAAAGTGGAACAAATCTGTACAATAAATATAAGTTGCAAAATACATTGTGTTCTTTGGAATCAGACGTTTGGCTGAACAGTCTAAGCTATTTTTCTATTTATTGGGGAAATCTTATTAAAGCCAAAATACATGGAAGATATTTAATTTTGAATAAAATGTAGCGTCCCATTCACTGACAACCATATAAACTTTCACAAAGCTATCTAGATACTGTAATTTTGGTCAAATACAGTCTATTTTTGGTATCAAAATTATTAGTAGTAAATATGACTTGAGAGGGCATTCATGTCCAATTCCCCACTAGGAAACTCAGAGTAGATTCAGGCTCAACAGTCTCTAATAATAATAATCCTAGTCAGAAATTCAGAGTCGGAGCTTCCTAGTCAGAAATTGAGAAACTCAGAGATAGTTCTGAAGCATGATTTTCTGAGTTGAGCATGTCATAAACTTTAAACATGGTGGAGGAGAGAATGATTGCTGCTGTGACTGCTGTTCTTTATTAATCTTTACACAATGGGTACCTCACATTCTCTTGATGTTAAGTGTTAACTTTCATCTGTACAGAGAAAAAAAAAAGGTGAAAAACAGCTCCGTCACAGTCTGAATCTGTACGTCATCAATAGTCACAGCTGGATGAACTCTAGAACGCAGGTGTTTCATGAACATCTGGAGGCCTTGATAGCAGCACAGAAACTCTTTCTTCTTTAACAACATTAATAACAACAGTCAAAAAAACAACCTCATGAATGGATAACAGTTTAATGATTATTGCATCATTATTGTATTTGTTACTAGCACACAAATACAATATTTCATACTTTACACTCATAACATACAGTGAGGAAAATAAGTATTTGAACACCCTGCTATTTTGCAAGTTCTCCCACTTGGAAATCATGGAGGGGTCTGAAATTGTCATCTTAGGTGCATGTCCACTGTGAGAGACATAATCTAAAATAAAAAAAATCCAGAAATCACAAAATATGATTTTTTAACTATTTATTTGTATGATACAGCTGCAAATAAGTATTTGAACACCTGTCTATCAGCTAGAATTCTGACCCTCAAAGACCTGTTAGTCTGCCTTTAAAATGTCCACCTCCACTCCATTTATTATCCTAAATTAGATGCACCTGTTTGAGGTCGTTAGCTGCACAAAGACACCTGTCCACCCCATACAATCAGTAAGAATCCAACTACTAACATGGCCAAGACCAAAGAGCTGTCCAAAGACACTAGAGACAAAATTGTACACCTCCACAAGGCTGGAAAGGGCTACGGGGAAATTGCCAAGCAGCTTGGTGAAAAAAGGTCCACTGTTGGAGCAATCATTAGAAAATGGAAGAAGCTAAACATGACTGTCAATCTCCCTCGGACTGGGGCTCCATCCAAGATCTCACCTCGTGGGGTCTCAATGATCCTAAGAAAGGTGAGAAATCAGCCCAGAACTACACGGGAGGAGCTGGTCAATGACCTGAAAAGAGCTGGGACCACCGTTTCCAAGGTTACTGTTGGTAATACACTAAGACGTCAGGGTTTGAAATCATGCATGGCACGGAAGGTTCCCCTGCTTAAACCAGCACGTCAAGGCCCGTCTTAAGTTTGCCAATGACCATTTGGATGATCCAGAGGAGTCATGGGAGAAAGTCATGTGGTCAGATGAGACCAAAATAGAACTTTTTGGTCATAATTCCACTAAACGTGTTTGGAGGAAGAAGAATGATGAGTACCATCCCAAGAACACCATCCCTACTGTGAAGCATGGGGGTGGTAGCATCATGCTTTGGGGGTGTTTTTCTGCACATGGGACAGGGCGACTGCACTGTATTAAGGAGAGGATGACCGGGGCCATGTATTGCGAGATTTTGGGGAACAACCTCCTTCCCTCAGTTAGAGCATTGAAGATGGGTCGAGGCTGGGTCTTCCAACATGACAATGACCCGAAGCACACAGCCAGGATAACCAAGGAGTGGCTCTGTAAGAAGCATATCAAGGTTCTGGCGTGGCCTAGCCAGTCTCCAGACCTAAACCCAATAGAGAATCTTTGGAGGGAGCTCAAACTACGTGTTTCTCAGCGACAGCCCAGAAACCTGACTGATCTAGAGAAGATCTGTGTGGAGGAGTGGGCCAACATCCCTCCTCAGTGTGTGCAAACCTGGTGAAAAACTACAGGAAACGTTTGACCTCTGTAATTGCAAACAAAGGCTAGTGTACCAAATATTAACATTGATTTTCTCAGGTGTTCAAATACTTATTTGCAGCTGTATCATACAAATAAATAGTTAAAAAATCATATATTGTGATTTCTGGATTTTTTTTTTTTTAGATTATGTCTCTCACAGTGGACATGCACCTACGATGACAATTTCAGACCCCTCCATGATTTCCAAGTGGGAGAACTTGCAAAATAGCAGGGTGTTCAAATACTTATTTTCCTCACTGTATAAGAAAAGGAACTGGACACAGACAAATGGTCTGATTCAGCCAAAAACAGACAACCAAGATCTCTTCCTTAGTTGGAAAGAATAATTTATAAAGAATCAGTTTTATGAAACTGAAAAATCTAATATATTTTCTAAAACTGCAAATATCAGTCAAATCAAAAGATCTATGGAAAGACCATTTGCAAGTTCTCACATGACTAAAGGACTAAAAGATTCTTAAATATAAGATTCTATTATTATTATTATTTTACTTTCTGGTTAACTTTGAGAAGAGTTTTAAATTAGGAGACCCAACCCCTTTTCAGTGACCACACTGAACAGAGAACAGAGAACTGAACCGAGCTGATGATGACATAGCTGTTTTCTACAGAACTGCTTTATAGACGAAATTAACTCATTTAATAATTGATGATCTTCAGACAAGGAACTGAACTGACCTCAGCTGAACAATGACACTATTTTTTGTTATGGTCAGCAGAGTTTCAGTATCAATATAGCTAGCAAATTACAACAGATAGGAACAAATCTTACACAGCGGACAAGTCATCTTCCTTTATATAACGCTTTTAACAATGTAGATTGTTCCAAAGCAGCTTTACATTGATAATAAGAAATTAAAGTAAAGTGTTTTAAGTGTTAGATGCAGGTGTCAAGTGCTAATGTTCCAATGCACAATCATCAGTCAGTAAACATTGATGAGCTCATATGAAAAGACCATAGAAAGGGGTTTGAGGGATAAATAATCAAAATATTAGCTGCTCACAAAGATTTATAATGCTCCCCGTGTTATATTTCAATAACAATACTTGTGGACAGCCTAATACATGGTCAAAATGTCCCTTTATTAAATATATTAAGAAAATAAGTATTAAGAAAGTTCCAACCTATCATTCATTATATCATTCATATAAATCCTGGCAGAGAAAGCATATGGCAGACGAGCAGCAGGTGAAAAATCAGGAGATGCAGGTGAGCTTGTGCATCATCGCAGCCCGACTGATGAAAAACAGACCAAAACAGCAGATCAAAATAATTCCTTCCTTTTTTTTCTTTTCTTTTTTTACATTAAACAGGCTATGGATCTTTCTAAATCTCAATTTAAGAGTAAAACTTACAGTAAGTTGAGCTTGGCTACTTTGCACAATTCATTAAAAACCAGCCCAAACAAACAGAAAGCCACCCAATATGACCACATGCTAGAATTAGCTAAAAAGCCAGAACAGCTTCTGAATTTAACTTTTATATCTTTGCTGTGATGCATCATGGGAGGTGGGAGACACCAAGTGTAGAAGATGAAGGGGGTTGTTTTTTGTTTTAAAATTAAACATTTTTCAATGAGCAAATGTGTAAAAATGTCTGTTAAATAATTTGTTGGTTAGGGCATGTACAAAAAGTTTATTATAATTATTGGTTGTTTTGTGAATTTAATTCCGGATTGTTTGCATGTCTGTCAATGGTTGTGCTCAGGAGTATAAATGCCCACAAGCTGATCTTGCACAGGGTGTGTCTGTGATGGATTTTGGAGAGTGAGGAAGCTGCTGGAGTTTTGAATTAGTGAGTTAAATTCTGTCTATTTTCTGGTTTCAAAGACGAGGCTTAAAGGAATGGTTCACTTAAAAATTGACTCACCCTCAAGTTGTTTCAAAACTGTATGAATTTCTTTCTTCTGCTGAACACAAAAGAATATATTTTGAAGAATGTTGGTAACCTAACAGTTGATGGACCCCATTAACTTCCCTAGGTTTTTTTCCCTACTATGGAAGTCAATGGGGTCCATCAAAATATACTTCTGTGGCATAACTTATTCGAGCTTCATTAAATGAACACTAACTACATGTCATTTGTAATATCATCCTCTGGCTCATGCTAGAGCATTTCAAGCTCTTATAGACCTGTTTTACTGAACAGCTCATTACTGTATGACACAGATGGACCATCTTATTTACATATGTATCTCCCACATTTCTGTTACTCTAGACAAAGTAGCAACATGGTAAATTCAATTTAATTCATTGATTTGTTTTATTTCCAGTGAGATCCTGACATGTCAGTAACCTTCTGGAAAATTAACAGCTGCCCAGATGAGAAGTCCTTCTAGGTTTGAAGACAAACCTGTGATCCTTGATATGTTTAAATGTGCTTGTTCTCTTTACTGGGTCAAACCATATTCCCCAGAAACCTTATGGTGAATGTTCCCACACTTCAGTGCAGCTTATGATCAACCAATGTAAGGCTAAGTAGAGCGTAGCATCAGATACCTGCAGGTGTATATCCACTGCTATTTGAGCTCAGATATCAGATATGCAGGGGCACCCTGAATTTAGTTACTATAACTTATGCGGTGTGCACACTAAAAGCTTTAGGGATGGTTGATCATTGGTGTGTATTTATCAGGATTTATTTTATTGTTTAAGTGCTGTGCTTTGTTTTAGTTGACCATGCTTGACTGTTCTATTTGATCACTCGTGCACCTAAATGAGCATTATCTTTAAGTTTCCGCCTGTCCTCCGAAGCACCCTGTGTGTGTGTGTGTGTGTGTGTGTGTGTGTGTGTGTGTGTGTGTGTGTGGAGATGGTCTGAAGAAGGATGCAGAAAAGAGGAGTTAGTTTGTTTTTTTGCCCACCTGAGTACTATTGATGTCCTGTTAACCTACACTTTGTATTTCACCCTTCATTGTTTTACAGCTGTCTGACAGTTCCAAATTGTCACAACTGACTTGATTCTAGCCAATAGCCATACTGGCTCATCTTGGGATTGACTGAGACCTAAATTTGATCAAAGAACAAAATGACACCACCTGTCTCTACCAACTTCACCAAACCTTGGAGGGGTTTGAGAACAGGTGTGACACTTCTTGGAAATTCTCTTCTGTGCAATCATTCTTTTGAATTTTATACTAATTCTAACTGAAATGTGATGCATCTTCCTCTAGGTGAGCTGGGTGTGTGGTTGTTCTCCCTTCAGAATGGAAGTCCACATGTTGACCCTACCGTCCACCTTGAGGCTCATGGTACAGAATTTCAAGCTCTTCTAACCTTTTTTGACCTTTTAGTGGCGGCTGTTTCATCAGCTCACAGCTGTGTCTTAGTTACACCACAATCAGAATGTTCTTAGTATTCTAGACATTTAATAGTTCCTTTTTAAATGATTGTTTCAGTAAGTTCCTGACAATGCCAACCCTAACCTTGAACCTTGAATTGAAGGCTAACCTGTGAAACATTGTGTATATTGGTCTCTTTCCTGGGTCAACAGTTTTATGGTGACTGCCAGCATTTTTAGTAATTTTTTTTTTTTTTTTTTTTGTATTATGCTTTGAGTTATGCCGTTTTCATCTCTTCCTTTTTTATTTTTGCAAATAGCACCCTTTCATTTTGTCCCTGTCCTCTTTGTATTTATCTCTGCCCATATTTCGTTTGTATTTGCTTTTGTTTTTCCCCTTTAAACCATTGTCTTTTGTCCTACTTATGGTTGTCAGTCACATTTAGTTTTTTTTCAATGCATTTTTTGTAAAGCAGCTTTGTCCCTTTGTCCTTCATGTGTTTCTGTAATAATGCCTTCTATTGTCTTTGTCTGTAGGACAGGAGCACTTTTATTTCTACTCTTTTCTTTTTTAAAATTTAATGTCATACTCATGATATTGATTTGACAACATTTGTTTTTGTATTTATGACTTGACCACTTGTACCCTTTAAGCCATGTTTCCTTGTCCCCTTTCCCCCCCTTAATGCTCATTTTGTATTATGACCCTTTTTGTATGATTGTCCCTTTGGAATGATGGTATGATGCCATTAATATTTTTATGCTTTTGTTTTGCCCTTTTGTAATTTAAACCTTCCACAATATTGTATGCCTCTTGTATTGTAAAGCTTTGTATGAAATTATGAAAACTTATTTTGTCAACCTATTGTGTCCATGGCAACCTATTGTTTTACCTGCCCCATGTTGACTCATTCATTTAGTCTCTGTATATCTATTAGTTCCTTGTCCATTTTTAACAATAGTAGTTCTGTTTCTGCGTGTTAATCTCCTAAGTGTTTGTTATTTTGATTTTATTAATGAAGTTTTACTGTTATAACTAGATCCTGTTCAAACTCATCCTTGGTCCAACCACCATGATAGAAGAATGGAACTTCAAACATGGATGGATGTAGCAGCAGTTTTTCTTGAACCAAAACTATTGCCCCCCCCCCCCCCCCCCCCCAAGCCAAGTCTGACCATGTTTATGAGCCAGTCCCTATTTTCAAGCCGGAGGGAATTCTGGTGGAAGTGGACTGTCTGAATTGATTGATCAACTTGAGTGACACCAAGCCAGTTCCTGTCCTTGTTTCTGCTCTTAGGCAACCTCCTCCCCGGCTGGTCCCCTCCAGCTGTTTAGACAGTCCTATCCGGTCTGATGTCCTTCCCACTCAGCATGAAGCTTCTCATTGATGCGCCTTCTCCCACCTCTTCTACCCATGCCATCTAGTAATTTGGCCCTGTGTCCGTGTGCTCCTTTCAGCTCTTGGGCTCCTTTATTGGCAACCCTTTGCACCTTGGGTCCGCCTTTGGCTTCCAGTTCACCAGCTCCACCTAGTTGTTTATCCCTTGGTTTCTTGCCAAGCCTTGGACTTAACCTCACTCTGTCGACCTATTAGCTCCACCATGGCCCTTCATGCCTCAAGCTGCATCAGGCTCCCTCGTCCCTCTGGCTCCACCTTGGTCAGCTATCACCCTGGTTGCACCACAGAGACTTCCGATCCTACAGCTATGCCTTGTCCCTCCACCCCTTTGACTCCACTGCCCTATATTTCTACTTCTGCCCTCCAGTGCAGTGGTCTTGCCTTGGGTTTTAGGCTCTGCCTTGGTCTCAATCTCTAATGGCTCCACCTTCGTTGGTTGTCCCTCTGGTTCTGCTTGGCCCGTTAACCAAAGGTCCACCTATCCTTTTATTGACTCTGCTGTGGCCCTGCATCCTGGTGATCCTGCTGGGGCTTCCTGCCATTTACTCTGTAGCTGCTCTTATCTCCTCTGTGGTGGTTCCCTCTGTCAGCATCTGCCTTGGCCACACCTGCCTCTCCAGCTCCAAATTTCTAATCATACCACTTTTATATTTGTGGTGCTTATTTTATGTAGTTTTGTATTTGTTTAAC
>CM040815.1:32036742-32044076 GCA_022829025.1 Squalius cephalus
TAGGGTTAGGGTTAGGGTTAGGGTTAGGGTTAGGGTTAGGGTTAGGGTTAGGGTTAGGGTTAGGGTTAGGGTTAGGGTTAGGGTTAGGGTTAGGGTTAGGGTTAGGGTTAGGGTTAGGGTTAGGGTTAGGGTTAGGGTTAGGGTTAGGGTTAGGGTTAGGGTTAGGGTTAGGGTTAGGGTTAGGGTTAGGGTTAGGGTTAGGGTTAGGGTTAGGGTTAGGGTTAGGGTTAGGGTTAGGGTTAGGGTTAGGGTTAGGGTTAGGGTTAGGGTTAGGGTTAGGGTTAGGGTTAGGGTTAGGGTTAGGGTTAGGGTTAGGGTTAGGGTTAGGGTTAGGGTTAGGGTTAGGGTTAGGGTTAGGGTTAGGGTTAGGGTTAGGGTTAGGGTTAGGGTTAGGGTTAGGGTTAGGGTTAGGGTTAGGGTTAGGGTTAGGGTTAGGGTTAGGGTTAGGGTTAGGGTTAGGGTTAGGGTTAGGGTTAGGGTTAGGGTTAGGGTTAGGGTTAGGGTTAGGGTTAGGGTTAGGGTTAGGGTTAGGGTTAGGGTTAGGGTTAGGGTTAGGGTTAGGGTTAGGGTTAGGGTTAGGGTTAGGGTTAGGGTTAGGGTTAGGGTTAGGGTTAGGGTTAGGGTTAGGGTTAGGGTTAGGGTTAGGGTTAGGGTTAGGGTTAGGGTTAGGGTTAGGGTTAGGGTTAGGGTTAGGGTTAGGGTTAGGGTTAGGGTTAGGGTTAGGGTTAGGGTTAGGGTTAGGGTTAGGGTTAGGGTTAGGGTTAGGGTTAGGGTTAGGGTTAGGGTTAGGGTTAGGGTTAGGGTTAGGGTTAGGGTTAGGGTTAGGGTTAGGGTTAGGGTTAGGGTTAGGGTTAGGGTTAGGGTTAGGGTTAGGGTTAGGGTTAGGGTTAGGGTTAGGGTTAGGGTTAGGGTTAGGGTTAGGGTTAGGGTTAGGGTTAGGGTTAGGGTTAGGGTTAGGGTTAGGGTTAGGGTTAGGGTTAGGGTTAGGGTTAGGGTTAGGGTTAGGGTTAGGGTTAGGGTTAGGGTTAGGGTTAGGGTTAGGGTTAGGGTTAGGGTTAGGGTTAGGGTTAGGGTTAGGGTTAGGGTTAGGGTTAGGGTTAGGGTTAGGGTTAGGGTTAGGGTTAGGGTTAGGGTTAGGGTTAGGGTTAGGGTTAGGGTTAGGGTTAGGGTTAGGGTTAGGGTTAGGGTTAGGGTTAGGGTTAGGGTTAGGGTTAGGGTTAGGGTTAGGGTTAGGGTTAGGGTTAGGGTTAGGGTTAGGGTTAGGGTTAGGGTTAGGGTTAGGGTTAGGGTTAGGGTTAGGGTTAGGGTTAGGGTTAGGGTTAGGGTTAGGGTTAGGGTTAGGGTTAGGGTTAGGGTTAGGGTTAGGGTTAGGGTTAGGGTTAGGGTTAGGGTTAGGGTTAGGGTTAGGGTTAGGGTTAGGGTTAGGGTTAGGGTTAGGGTTAGGGTTAGGGTTAGGGTTAGGGTTAGGGTTAGGGTTAGGGTTAGGGTTAGGGTTAGGGTTAGGGTTAGGGTTAGGGTTAGGGTTAGGGTTAGGGTTAGGGTTAGGGTTAGGGTTAGGGTTAGGGTTAGGGTTAGGGTTAGGGTTAGGGTTAGGGTTAGGGTTAGGGTTAGGGTTAGGGTTAGGGTTAGGGTTAGGGTTAGGGTTAGGGTTAGGGTTAGGGTTAGGGTTAGGGTTAGGGTTAGGGTTAGGGTTAGGGTTAGGGTTAGGGTTAGGGTTAGGGTTAGGGTTAGGGTTAGGGTTAGGGTTAGGGTTAGGGTTAGGGTTAGGGTTAGGGTTAGGGTTAGGGTTAGGGTTAGGGTTAGGGTTAGGGTTAGGGTTAGGGTTAGGGTTAGGGTTAGGGTTAGGGTTAGGGTTAGGGTTAGGGTTAGGGTTAGGGTTAGGGTTAGGGTTAGGGTTAGGGTTAGGGTTAGGGTTAGGGTTAGGGTTAGGGTTAGGGTTAGGGTTAGGGTTAGGGTTAGGGTTAGGGTTAGGGTTAGGGTTAGGGTTAGGGTTAGGGTTAGGGTTAGGGTTAGGGTTAGGGTTAGGGTTAGGGTTAGGGTTAGGGTTAGGGTTAGGGTTAGGGTTAGGGTTAGGGTTAGGGTTAGGGTTAGGGTTAGGGTTAGGGTTAGGGTTAGGGTTAGGGTTAGGGTTAGGGTTAGGGTTAGGGTTAGGGTTAGGGTTAGGGTTAGGGTTAGGGTTAGGGTTAGGGTTAGGGTTAGGGTTAGGGTTAGGGTTAGGGTTAGGGTTAGGGTTAGGGTTAGGGTTAGGGTTAGGGTTAGGGTTAGGGTTAGGGTTAGGGTTAGGGTTAGGGTTAGGGTTAGGGTTAGGGTTAGGGTTAGGGTTAGGGTTAGGGTTAGGGTTAGGGTTAGGGTTAGGGTTAGGGTTAGGGTTAGGGTTAGGGTTAGGGTTAGGGTTAGGGTTAGGGTTAGGGTTAGGGTTAGGGTTAGGGTTAGGGTTAGGGTTAGGGTTAGGGTTAGGGTTAGGGTTAGGGTTAGGGTTAGGGTTAGGGTTAGGGTTAGGGTTAGGGTTAGGGTTAGGGTTAGGGTTAGGGTTAGGGTTAGGGTTAGGGTTAGGGTTAGGGTTAGGGTTAGGGTTAGGGTTAGGGTTAGGGTTAGGGTTAGGGTTAGGGTTAGGGTTAGGGTTAGGGTTAGGGTTAGGGTTAGGGTTAGGGTTAGGGTTAGGGTTAGGGTTAGGGTTAGGGTTAGGGTTAGGGTTAGGGTTAGGGTTAGGGTTAGGGTTAGGGTTAGGGTTAGGGTTAGGGTTAGGGTTAGGGTTAGGGTTAGGGTTAGGGTTAGGGTTAGGGTTAGGGTTAGGGTTAGGGTTAGGGTTAGGGTTAGGGTTAGGGTTAGGGTTAGGGTTAGGGTTAGGGTTAGGGTTAGGGTTAGGGTTAGGGTTAGGGTTAGGGTTAGGGTTAGGGTTAGGGTTAGGGTTAGGGTTAGGGTTAGGGTTAGGGTTAGGGTTAGGGTTAGGGTTAGGGTTAGGGTTAGGGTTAGGGTTAGGGTTAGGGTTAGGGTTAGGGTTAGGGTTAGGGTTAGGGTTAGGGTTAGGGTTAGGGTTAGGGTTAGGGTTAGGGTTAGGGTTAGGGTTAGGGTTAGGGTTAGGGTTAGGGTTAGGGTTAGGGTTAGGGTTAGGGTTAGGGTTAGGGTTAGGGTTAGGGTTAGGGTTAGGGTTAGGGTTAGGGTTAGGGTTAGGGTTAGGGTTAGGGTTAGGGTTAGGGTTAGGGTTAGGGTTAGGGTTAGGGTTAGGGTTAGGGTTAGGGTTAGGGTTAGGGTTAGGGTTAGGGTTAGGGTTAGGGTTAGGGTTAGGGTTAGGGTTAGGGTTAGGGTTAGGGTTAGGGTTAGGGTTAGGGTTAGGGTTAGGGTTAGGGTTAGGGTTAGGGTTAGGGTTAGGGTTAGGGTTAGGGTTAGGGTTAGGGTTAGGGTTAGGGTTAGGGTTAGGGTTAGGGTTAGGGTTAGGGTTAGGGTTAGGGTTAGGGTTAGGGTTAGGGTTAGGGTTAGGGTTAGGGTTAGGGTTAGGGTTAGGGTTAGGGTTAGGGTTAGGGTTAGGGTTAGGGTTAGGGTTAGGGTTAGGGTTAGGGTTAGGGTTAGGGTTAGGGTTAGGGTTAGGGTTAGGGTTAGGGTTAGGGTTAGGGTTAGGGTTAGGGTTAGGGTTAGGGTTAGGGTTAGGGTTAGGGTTAGGGTTAGGGTTAGGGTTAGGGTTAGGGTTAGGGTTAGGGTTAGGGTTAGGGTTAGGGTTAGGGTTAGGGTTAGGGTTAGGGTTAGGGTTAGGGTTAGGGTTAGGGTTAGGGTTAGGGTTAGGGTTAGGGTTAGGGTTAGGGTTAGGGTTAGGGTTAGGGTTAGGGTTAGGGTTAGGGTTAGGGTTAGGGTTAGGGTTAGGGTTAGGGTTAGGGTTAGGGTTAGGGTTAGGGTTAGGGTTAGGGTTAGGGTTAGGGTTAGGGTTAGGGTTAGGGTTAGGGTTAGGGTTAGGGTTAGGGTTAGGGTTAGGGTTAGGGTTAGGGTTAGGGTTAGGGTTAGGGTTAGGGTTAGGGTTAGGGTTAGGGTTAGGGTTAGGGTTAGGGTTAGGGTTAGGGTTAGGGTTAGGGTTAGGGTTAGGGTTAGGGTTAGGGTTAGGGTTAGGGTTAGGGTTAGGGTTAGGGTTAGGGTTAGGGTTAGGGTTAGGGTTAGGGTTAGGGTTAGGGTTAGGGTTAGGGTTAGGGTTAGGGTTAGGGTTAGGGTTAGGGTTAGGGTTAGGGTTAGGGTTAGGGTTAGGGTTAGGGTTAGGGTTAGGGTTAGGGTTAGGGTTAGGGTTAGGGTTAGGGTTAGGGTTAGGGTTAGGGTTAGGGTTAGGGTTAGGGTTAGGGTTAGGGTTAGGGTTAGGGTTAGGGTTAGGGTTAGGGTTAGGGTTAGGGTTAGGGTTAGGGTTAGGGTTAGGGTTAGGGTTAGGGTTAGGGTTAGGGTTAGGGTTAGGGTTAGGGTTAGGGTTAGGGTTAGGGTTAGGGTTAGGGTTAGGGTTAGGGTTAGGGTTAGGGTTAGGGTTAGGGTTAGGGTTAGGGTTAGGGTTAGGGTTAGGGTTAGGGTTAGGGTTAGGGTTAGGGTTAGGGTTAGGGTTAGGGTTAGGGTTAGGGTTAGGGTTAGGGTTAGGGTTAGGGTTAGGGTTAGGGTTAGGGTTAGGGTTAGGGTTAGGGTTAGGGTTAGGGTTAGGGTTAGGGTTAGGGTTAGGGTTAGGGTTAGGGTTAGGGTTAGGGTTAGGGTTAGGGTTAGGGTTAGGGTTAGGGTTAGGGTTAGGGTTAGGGTTAGGGTTAGGGTTAGGGTTAGGGTTAGGGTTAGGGTTAGGGTTAGGGTTAGGGTTAGGGTTAGGGTTAGGGTTAGGGTTAGGGTTAGGGTTAGGGTTAGGGTTAGGGTTAGGGTTAGGGTTAGGGTTAGGGTTAGGGTTAGGGTTAGGGTTAGGGTTAGGGTTAGGGTTAGGGTTAGGGTTAGGGTTAGGGTTAGGGTTAGGGTTAGGGTTAGGGTTAGGGTTAGGGTTAGGGTTAGGGTTAGGGTTAGGGTTAGGGTTAGGGTTAGGGTTAGGGTTAGGGTTAGGGTTAGGGTTAGGGTTAGGGTTAGGGTTAGGGTTAGGGTTAGGGTTAGGGTTAGGGTTAGGGTTAGGGTTAGGGTTAGGGTTAGGGTTAGGGTTAGGGTTAGGGTTAGGGTTAGGGTTAGGGTTAGGGTTAGGGTTAGGGTTAGGGTTAGGGTTAGGGTTAGGGTTAGGGTTAGGGTTAGGGTTAGGGTTAGGGTTAGGGTTAGGGTTAGGGTTAGGGTTAGGGTTAGGGTTAGGGTTAGGGTTAGGGTTAGGGTTAGGGTTAGGGTTAGGGTTAGGGTTAGGGTTAGGGTTAGGGTTAGGGTTAGGGTTAGGGTTAGGGTTAGGGTTAGGGTTAGGGTTAGGGTTAGGGTTAGGGTTAGGGTTAGGGTTAGGGTTAGGGTTAGGGTTAGGGTTAGGGTTAGGGTTAGGGTTAGGGTTAGGGTTAGGGTTAGGGTTAGGGTTAGGGTTAGGGTTAGGGTTAGGGTTAGGGTTAGGGTTAGGGTTAGGGTTAGGGTTAGGGTTAGGGTTAGGGTTAGGGTTAGGGTTAGGGTTAGGGTTAGGGTTAGGGTTAGGGTTAGGGTTAGGGTTAGGGTTAGGGTTAGGGTTAGGGTTAGGGTTAGGGTTAGGGTTAGGGTTAGGGTTAGGGTTAGGGTTAGGGTTAGGGTTAGGGTTAGGGTTAGGGTTAGGGTTAGGGTTAGGGTTAGGGTTAGGGTTAGGGTTAGGGTTAGGGTTAGGGTTAGGGTTAGGGTTAGGGTTAGGGTTAGGGTTAGGGTTAGGGTTAGGGTTAGGGTTAGGGTTAGGGTTAGGGTTAGGGTTAGGGTTAGGGTTAGGGTTAGGGTTAGGGTTAGGGTTAGGGTTAGGGTTAGGGTTAGGGTTAGGGTTAGGGTTAGGGTTAGGGTTAGGGTTAGGGTTAGGGTTAGGGTTAGGGTTAGGGTTAGGGTTAGGGTTAGGGTTAGGGTTAGGGTTAGGGTTAGGGTTAGGGTTAGGGTTAGGGTTAGGGTTAGGGTTAGGGTTAGGGTTAGGGTTCGGGTTAGGGTTAGGGTTAGGGTTAGGGTTAGGGTTAGGGTTAGGGTTAGGGTTAGGGTTAGGGTTAGGGTTAGGGTTAGGGTTAGGGTTAGGGTTAGGGTTAGGGTTAGGGTTAGGGTTAGGGTTAGGGTTAGGGTTAGGGTTAGGGTTAGGGTTAGGGTTAGGGTTAGGGTTAGGGTTAGGGTTAGGGTTAGGGTTAGGGTTAGGGTTAGGGTTAGGGTTAGGGTTAGGGTTAGGGTTAGGGTTAGGGTTAGGGTTAGGGTTAGGGTTAGGGTTAGGGTTAGGGTTAGGGTTAGGGTTAGGGTTAGGGTTAGGGTTAGGGTTAGGGTTAGGGTTAGGGTTAGGGTTAGGGTTAGGGTTAGGGTTAGGGTTAGGGTTAGGGTTAGGGTTAGGGTTAGGGTTAGGGTTAGGGTTAGGGTTAGGGTTAGGGTTAGGGTTAGGGTTAGGGTTAGGGTTAGGGTTAGGGTTAGGGTTAGGGTTAGGGTTAGGGTTAGGGTTAGGGTTAGGGTTAGGGTTAGGGTTAGGGTTAGGGTTAGGGTTAGGGTTAGGGTTAGGGTTAGGGTTAGGGTTAGGGTTAGGGTTAGGGTTAGGGTTAGGGTTAGGGTTAGGGTTAGGGTTAGGGTTAGGGTTAGGGTTAGGGTTAGGGTTAGGGTTAGGGTTAGGGTTAGGGTTAGGGTTAGGGTTAGGGTTAGGGTTAGGGTTAGGGTTAGGGTTAGGGTTAGGGTTAGGGTTAGGGTTAGGGTTAGGGTTAGGGTTAGGGTTAGGGTTAGGGTTAGGGTTAGGGTTAGGGTTAGGGTTAGGGTTAGGGTTAGGGTTAGGGTTAGGGTTAGGGTTAGGGTTAGGGTTAGGGTTAGGGTTAGGGTTAGGGTTAGGGTTAGGGTTAGGGTTAGGGTTAGGGTTAGGGTTAGGGTTAGGGTTAGGGTTAGGGTTAGGGTTAGGGTTAGGGTTAGGGTTAGGGTTAGGGTTAGGGTTAGGGTTAGGGTTAGGGTTAGGGTTAGGGTTAGGGTTAGGGTTAGGGTTAGGGTTAGGGTTAGGGTTAGGGTTAGGGTTAGGGTTAGGGTTAGGGTTAGGGTTAGGGTTAGGGTTAGGGTTAGGGTTAGGGTTAGGGTTAGGGTTAGGGTTAGGGTTAGGGTTAGGGTTAGGGTTAGGGTTAGGGTTAGGGTTAGGGTTAGGGTTAGGGTTAGGGTTAGGGTTAGGGTTAGGGTTAGGGTTAGGGTTAGGGTTAGGGTTAGGGTTAGGGTTAGGGTTAGGGTTAGGGTTAGGGTTAGGGTTAGGGTTAGGGTTAGGGTTA